>JAHLJS010000002.1:64925657-65103971 GCA_038502445.1 Eremochloa ophiuroides
CACCGCACGCTCGCCGCCGCCGTTCACCGTCCCGCCGCGCTTGCCTCCTCCCGCCGCCCCTGGTCACCGATCCGGCGGAGGGCCCGCCGCCGCCGCCCTCCACCCTCCCCGCGCGGGCACAGGGCCCCGGCGCGCCCCCCACCGCGGCTGCTCGGTAAGCCTTTTTTTTGTTTTGTTTTTTTTCTTTACAAATTTTTTTAGTTTAGTTAGTTAGTGTAGATTAATTAGTTAGTTTTGTTATATTTAGTTATGTAGATTTGTTTTACGTTAGTTAGATTTAGTTAGTATATTTAGTTTTAGGGTTATGGTTAGATTTAGTTTAAGTTGTAGATTAGTTTAGGGTTAGTTTTTAGGTTGTAGATTACTTTAGGGTTCGTTTTAGTTTGTAGATTCGTTTAGGGTTAGTCTCAGTTGTAGATTCGTTTAGGGTTAGTTTTTAGTCATAGATTTCGTTTAGGGTTTTTTTAGTCGTAGACTACGTTTTAGGGTTATTTTTAGTTATAGATTCGTTTAGGGTAACTTTTAGTGTAGATTATTGTACCGTATATGTTTTTAGGGTTATTCGTTTTTTTTTGTGTTAGTTAGGGGTAGGTTAGTTTATTTTTTTTTTTTGGTTGGTTGTTTTTTGTTAGTTCGGGGTTAGTTTTTTGTTTATTTCGTTTTTCTTTGTTCTTTCGGGGTCGTTGCTTTTGTTCGTTCGGGTTCGGTTCGTTTCTTTTTCTTGTTTCGTGGTTTCGGTTCGTTGCTTTCGTTCGTTCGGGTTCGTTTCTGTTTCTTTCCTTCTTTCGCCTTCGTTTCTGTTTTCCCTGTCTTCGTTTCTTTCTTCGGCTTTTCGGATTGTTTTTACTTTTGTTTTATGTAGTTAGAGTTAGTTTATTTGTAGTTAGTTTATGTTCATTTAGTTAGGGTTAGTTTATTTCTAAGATTAAATGGAAACCTAGTATTTGACTTGTAAATAAAATTTGTAGTTGTATTAGTATATGCAATTAGTTTGTTGTTAGGGTTTAGGGGTTATGGCGATATTGAACTGACCGGGTAATTTTTACGAGGGCAGCAGGAATGGCGTCCGATCTAGTTCCTTTCAGAGTTGACTATGGCAATGGTGAATCAAGAACTGGGGATTGGTGGAGACCTTAGTCAGTTCCAGGTTCTTTGAGACACAAACGCAACTCACTGCTAGGATCATAAACCCGGAGACAAGTATTAGCCTGGTTGCATGAATGGTTTGGTTTTTCCGCCGTCGCACCAACGCTTGAAGATTAGTATGTTGGTGCCCAGGTCAAGGGACATAGATGGAGATGGGAAGCTGTGCAGTCGCAATCACTGAAAGACTATGCACTGAAAAGCCTATTCGCAAGCCCTCTGAATCACTGAAAAGGCTAGTTGCTGTTAATTCTGACTGATTGAACAGGCTACTATTGATTGCCATACACTGAAAAGGCTACTCGCTGTGTAATCTGAGGTGAGGAACAGGTACTCGCATTATTTGTGTTCTACCAAGCACTTCAAAGGCTAAGGCATATGCGCTTATTGCGAAAAACAAACTCTGTAAAGCCTATAAAGGACTAAGTCTGAAAAGGCTGGGGTCTATGAAATTACACCTTCACTTCATGCCTGACCTATTTAAAGACAATCCGACGAGTTAACATACCACACATTTTCTTCTCCAAACCCTCCTCATTCAACTACAATGTCGTCATGACAACTGACCTAACTCAGCTACCGTCGTGGCGTGAGCGGCCAAAGTGTCGTTGTGGGTTTGTCACTAGGTTGTGGCGTGTGGATGGAGTTGGACCAACACTATGGGTATAGGTACTTCGGGTGTCCAGATCTGGATGACGACTTATGGTACTATCAACAACTTTTTCTTTCGTTTCTCGTAAACTATACACAATTTTTTCATTTACAGTCCACACATGTAGCCTTGCAAGTGGATCCAATGGGTGGATCGGGAGTTGCCCGCATGGCCCACAGAGGCGACCGAAGGAGCTTGAAGACAAGCTCAATAATCTTCTGAGGATGAATGAGGCTCGTGAGGTTGAACCGCAAATTAGGGAGGGACAAAGAGCGACGGATCAGGGCAGATCAAGATCCGTCTCAAAGCTAGGAGGAAGATCTTGCCAAGGAGGAGGGAGGACTTAAGCTTGCGTGAAGCAATCATCAACCGTAAGAGAGAAAGAGCTTAAGCGCGAGAGGCAGTCACTCAAGAACAAGAGGGATGCAGTGGAACCGTCTTCATGGCACGACAACAAGGGCAAACAACCACGCTGCACCCAATAGACAATGTAATTTGACCCAGCAGAGTTAATTCACTAAGGCATATTTACAATAGTCTGTGGCCTCTTACCAGAGTCACACACACATGCCATTGCAAACTACCGTTGTGTTCACTTTCCCTAAGACATGTTAGGATTAGCTTTGGTTAACCTAGAGTACCATACTGTCACGCAACCGCTCATTTCATGTATCGCTGGGTTACTCTTTTAAATTGAACATGTTGTGTTTTAATTCTATTTCTCGTAGTTTGCAACACACTTCATTTATAGAACAGTCTTGAAAGACGCAAGTAAGTTTTTGGATCGAACCGTATAACGAATATGAAAACAACGTGAAAATGAATATGAAAATGAAAAAGCAAATGGAAGTAATGGCCTGTCGGCTTACGGTGAGCCGATAGGTCTATCGGCCTCCCGGGAGCCGACTGGACCTATCGGCGCATCAGAAGCCGACAGGCCTGCTGTCGGCGTCGACAGCCGCTGCCGACGTTTGTTGGCTGTCTGCCACCTGACACGTAGGTCTATTGGCTTCTGGAGGGCCGACAGGATGCTATTTTTATAATTTTTGATTCCAAATACTAGATTTACAATTAATGCATTAAAAAATATTATTTAAAAAAAATTCCTCCACGTCGTGGAGACCAGGTGGTTCGCATAGCTCGATGGCGACTCCAAGCGTGACGACCACCCTCTGGTACCCTCGACAGTGGGGGCCACCACCACATTACCGTTGCCGGCGACTCCTTCATCGACATTCGACCACGGCGGTCCGCTGCAACCGTCAAGATTTTGGACGGCTCGGAGGTCGCAATCGAGGCGCCGGTAACCATGTTGTTCAAGGTCGAAGACTGGCGAACACATCCCGCTCACGGGGGTGAACTTCATCCGGCGGCTCCACCAACATCGTCAAACCCTCGGGCACTAGATGAAAGGATGGGTGCGACGTCCATGTGCCAAGGAGGGCGTTCTGCGGAGTCCGCGACAAGCAATGGTCGCCTGATCATGCGGGTAAGGCGTTTGGCGAATCGGCTGTACCTCCTGCGTGTCAAGGTTGCTCGACCACTCTGCCTGTTCGCGCGCGCTACCGATAGTGCGTGGCTGTGGCATGAGCGGTTGGGCATCTCCACTTCGAGGCCCTACGCAAGATGGAGCAGAAGGGGATGGTGAATGGGCTCCCGCCCGTCGAGCACGTCCAGCAGCTTTGTGCTGACTGTGTCACCACCAAAATGAAGCGCAGCCCATTCCCGTCGCAGGCGAAGCTGCGTGCGGAAGGCCTACTGGACTTGGTGCACGGAGACCTCTGCGGCCCCATCTCGCCGGCGACTCCCGGCGGTAAGCAGTATTTCCTTCAGCTTTTTGATGACCGGAGCAAATATATGTGGGTGGCAGTGCTCGCTGCGAAGAGTGACACTCTGGCTGCGGTGAAGATGTTCCAGGCACGGGTGGAGGCGGAGACAGGACGGCGATTGCACGTGCTGCGCACCGACAACAGAGGCGAGTTCACCTCCGTCGAGTTCGAGACGTACTGCTCCGAGCGCAGCGTCGACAGGCAGCACACGGCGCCATACACGCCCAAGCAGAACGATGTCGTGGAAAGGCGCAACCAGTCGATGGTAACGATGGCGCGCATCCTGCTGAAGGGCCGAAACGTGCCATCGCAGTTCTGGGGAGAGGCCGTGGCCACTGCCGTGTACCTGCTGAATCGGGCCCCCAACAAAGGCACTCGACGGCGTCGCCCCGTATGAGGCCTAGCACGGGAGGAAGCCCAACGTCGACTACCTCCGCACCTTTGGCTGCGTCGCCTACGTCAAGTCCACGAAGCCGTACCTGAAGAAGCTGGATGTAGCCCGGTGGTCTTCATCGGCTACGAGCGAGGTGCCAAGGCGTGGCGCTTCTACGACCAGGCGTCGCGCCGTGCCGTCGTGTCCAGGGATGCTGTGTTCTACGAACAGGCGTCCTGTAATTGGAAGGATGAAGACTTGAGCGGTGATGCGGAGCTGGTGGTGAAGTACAACACCATCGAGCTGGACCCCGGGTCCTCCGACGCACCGCTGGCTGGCTCACCAGAGCCTCCAGTGACCCCAGCGTCCGCACCGGCTCTGAGCGCGCCCCCAACGTCGCCCACAGCACCGGGGCCGGAACCGGCCACGCCTGCAGCTGCAGAAGGGCCTGCTCTAGAGTTCGTGTCTCCACCACCAAATGCCGAAGAGTACTGGGACACGGACAACGATGACGCCGAGCCGCGCTACCGCACCATGGACAACGTGCTAGGGGTGGCATCACCGCATGGGTACGCCGTTCTCCAGGTTGCTGCTCGCCTCCATCTACAGATCGAGGAGGGGCCGGCTACATTCGCTGAAGCCGAGAAGCATCAGCCCTGGCGACGCGCCATGATGGAGGAGATGAACTCCATGAGAGCAACAAGACATGGCGTCTGGTGCCCCTTCCGCCCGGTCATCGTCCGATCGGCTTGAAGTGGGTGTACGAGGTGAAGAAGAACGCCGCCGGTGAGGTCGTGAAGCACAAGGCGCGGCTCGTGGCGAAGGGCTACGTCCAGCAACCTGGCATCGACTTCGACGAGGTATTCGCGCCTATCGCCCGGATTGAGTCCGTGCGGTTGCTGCTCGCGCTGGCTGCCCAGGAGGGGTGGCCGATGCACCACATGGACGTGAAGTCCGCGTTCTTGAACGGGGAGCTGCGCGAGGAGGTGTATGTGCGCCAGCCTCCCGGGTTCACCGTCGACGGACAAGAAGACAAGGTGCTGCGCCTGGACAAGGCGCTCTATGGCCTCCGCCAGGCGCCTCGTGCCTGGAATGCAAAGCTCGACGAGACACTGGTGGTGCTCGGCTTCAACCACAGCACGTCGGAGCACGCTGTCTAAGCCCGTGGCCAGGACGCGTCTCGGTTACTGGTGGGAGTGTACGTGGATGACCTCATCATCATCGGGAACAACGCCTCCGAAATCGACAACTTCAGGCTCCAGATGGCGTCCAGGTTCAAGATGAGTGATCTCGGTCTCCTTTGCTTTTATCTGGGAATTGAGGTGCATCAGGGGCGCAATGGGATCAAGCTGCTGCAGTCGGCATACGCGCGCAAGATCCTAGAGCACGCCGGCATGGATGGGTGTAATCCGTGCCACACACCAATGAAGCATCGCCTGAAGCTGTCAAAGGAGAGCAATGTGTCATTGGTTGATGCCACGGAGTATCGAGGCCTGGTTGGCTGCCTGCGGTACCTGGTACACACCAGGCCGGACATCGCCTTCGCGGTGGGGTATGTCAGTCGCTTCATGGAGCGGCCGACCACTGAACACCTCAACACGGTGAAGCGCATCCTGCGCTACATTGCTGGAACAATCCACTACGGCTGCCACTACAACAAGCATGGAGGACAGGAGTTGAAGCTGCTGGGGTTCAGTGACCCTAACATGGGCGGCGACATTGACACAAGGAAGAGCACTACTGGAGCGCTGTTTTTCTATGGCTCCTGTCCAGTGACTTGGCAGTCCCAGAAGCAGAAGGTCGTTGCGTTGTCGTCCTGCGAAGCGGAGTACATTGCAGGGACGACGGCGGCCTGCCAAGGAGTGTGGTTGGCGCAACTACTGGCTGAGCTGAGGAGCGAGCAGCGCACAGCCTTCATTCTGAAGATGGACAGCCAATCGGCTATTGCACTCAGTAAGAATCCCGTATTCCATGACCGTAGCAAACACATAGATGTAAGATTTCATTTTATTTGGGAGTGTGTTGGGAACGGGAAGCTGGACATTGAGCACGTCCGCACTGAGGAGCAGATTGCTGACATTCTGACGAAGCCATTGGCACGCGAACGTTTCATCGAGCTACGCATGAAGATCGGAGTCGTCAAGATCAGCTAGGAACATCAGGCTTAGGGGGTGAAATGTAATCAGTTCTTTGTAATCCTGTGTTCCCTCTCATTTTCTTCAAATAGATAGAGTGAGCCCGGCTTCGATCAGTTCCTCCCGGGCGCGTCCGGTATCATGGCCGTGGCGTGACTCACGCGTCGTGGCCGCATGCTGTCCGCGTTGTGTGGGTAGAACCAGTGCGTGGTATGCGCACGACCTCGGTTCATGGCGCGCATGGCGGGTGGCCGGGAATAGCTCAGCCACTCCTTTTTCTTTCTTTCATTTTTACGTTTGTAGTTGCTCGCTGTGTATAAGTAAGAGCCCCTAATACAAAAAACGTTGACACGGTTGTGCTTGGCACCAAAAATTCTCTTGTGTCCACTTTATTCTTGCGTTCATCAGTGAGGTTGAGAGCTCGCCGGAGAAATTCCGGCCGCCGGAGAGGGAGCTCCGGCTAACATAGTGGTGTGCTCTTTTGTCAATTTTTTCATCCAGGGGCTTGCTGTCGTTTTTTGATGTTTCTTTTGACCCCGGCTGAGGCTAGTTATTATGCTTTTTTCTTTCCGTTGTTTTTCTTTACCTGTGTAATACAAATTATGACAAATCTCTTGCCGTCCTTTAGAAAAATTGTGGTAGCAGTTATCTATGTTCGCTTAGCATCAATATAATCCTCCTTGTGCAGTTGGATTACTGTGTTAATGGCCAGTTTGATCAGGTATGGTTACTTAATTATTAGTCATGGCTGATTACAGTGATAGATCTAATTATGGATGGGAATTGGGATGGATCTCATCCCATACGGGTAGGAGAGGGCCGGGGAGGACGCATCTGATGGCGGCGACGGAGGCTGTGTGGGAAACGGCGGCGGACTGGTCAGCTGACCCTGGAGAAGCGCCCGCATCGTTTCCTGGACCTCCTGCATGGAGTGGCTGAGGTCCTTAATGGCCACTTCTGGACCTCCACGCTTGAAGTTGCTGGGGCGCGGTGGTGGAGGGTGGCGCGAAGGGCTGGATATCGAGCCAGACGTATTTTTTTCGAGTTTTTTCTAAAATTAACATAATATTATTTATTGTGGTCTCCTAAATTGTTTGAAACCCAACTTCCAGACGAGCTTAACAACCCGAGCCTAACGAGCCGAGCCGAAGTCAAAAGTCATTCAAAATCAACTTGTTTTTATTTTAAAAGAAAAACGAGTTTAATCGGAGCATTTTTTATATCGAACCATTGAGCTGGCTCAATGAGTTTTTAGTCCAGCCCTGGTGCAGTGGCGCTGGCGCATGGCGGGGATCGCCGGTGATGAAACTATCGTGGAGGCACCGGAGGAGTCCATGATCAACAAGGTCTCTGATATCACCGGGGTTTTGCTGCTGGATGATCAGAGATTGTAGCTGTGGATGAATGGAGGACATGGCTTGAAAACGGTGGCGTGCAACCGTGGCTGCACGCGTGAGGCGGGCAGGGCTGGAACTCCCAGCTCCCCAAGGAAGTCAGGAACAATTAACTTGTTTCTGCTCAATTCCAAATGTATATAATAATAATAATAATAATAATAATAATAATAATAATAATAATAATAATAATAATAATAATAATAATAATAGTAATAGAAAATACATAAATATAGGGTCTCTTCTCCTAGCTACTAATGGGCCTACGCCTGGAATACTGCAGACCGGTCATAACAGTACCTCAGTAAATCTCAAATACAAATATAATGTTGCCACATTATGATATAAACATTTGATATCGTTAGGCTAAGTTGATTGATGTTCGTTTAATTTTTGTAAAAAAAATGTATGGTTTTGTATTTGAGGACATAACTGAGCGAGTAGTTGAAAGTATTAGCATCTCGGGTTGAAACTAAAATACTAGCATCTCGGGATGGACCGAATCCTGCATGTCTCGGACAATGAAATAAATACCAAAAAAGAGAGGAAAATATGTATGTTCACATATGTTTGAAATACTGACATGTTTTCCTAACTCTTGTAAATTTAATTTAAATAACTTGGCCGCATAAGCGAGTAAAGTGACAGAGAAAGATGCTTATTAAAGTCGGGAATTCTCACCACGAGGCATTTGATAGGAAAAAACCATACTAAATGTTAAAAATGCTAAACCTTAGCAGAAAACCCTGTACGGAAGCCACAGATTCTGGTTGTGATCGTTGGTACTCAGATTCAATGTTAAGAAAAGCAAAGTCAATGTACTCGGACTATTTTTTAACCAGTGAGCTATGAGTTTGTATCCTTAATTGGAAGACAAACTATCGTACTGCACTTGCAATGCTCAAAACATGCCATCACTGCACCGTTCGCGAGCGAATTCGGTGGCTTCTTGCGCCAGGAAATTAGAAGACAAAGCTAAACAAAGACACGGGTTCTTTAAATGGAAGAAGAAAAGGAAAATGTCACAAAGGAAGCACATGCATCAGATTTTATACAGAAAGAAAAGATAAGATCATTCTCTCGATTCAACGATGGTGCGAACATTGCATCTTATTTGTAACAGAGTAATAGTTACTAAAAGAGGAAATAAAAGAGTTGCTCTACGTTTTAGTGCGCGGCAGCGTAAGTGTGTGTACTGACCTCTCGAAGATGATGGCGAGCGGGACGACGAGCAGGGTGCCGATGAAGAAGCGGTAGGTAAGGAGGGCGAAGACGAAGAGCCCCGCATCGACTACCACCTTTGTGAGCAGCATCTGCCCCGTCGTGAACACCTCGATCAGCACCATGCAGATGGCCGGACCCCACTCCGCCTTGAGCGACGACCATGGACCCGCCATTCGTTCTTCACCCTGCACGAGAATATTAGATGCATGGATTGATGTTACGGCGGACCTAGAAAATATTCCGTTGCTATCTTGTGATGGAAATGGGGAATATCCTCTGTTGGAAAAAAAAAAATACCCTCTACTACTAATATTGGGCAAAAATCACCAAACAAATATCGAATCTAGTCATGAATGATCATAAGTAACTATGTATGCGAGTTTCTTAGGAAAAAAAAAAAGACACAGGATTTAAGCCTTCACGGCATGGACACACGTTCTTTAGAAAGGAAACAAATAGATGATTCAATACAAACCTGAGCCTCAGTGCGTGAGATCGATTTGCACAACTGCACTTGATGAGTCTTCACAGTATACACGTACCGGCGTGTGGCAAGCAACCGTCAACGACGGACTGCTGCCGTGCGTGCAGCGAGGCAGGCCGGCAGGGGCAGAATCGCCGCCAAATTAAAGGCCAGAGAGGAAGCAGGATCGACGATATGTGATGAGCATTGCTTCGCTTGTGGCCGCGCGTTTATGGAACGCCTGGATGGATGGATGGAGTCAACCGAGCGGAGAGCTGCATGCGGGGCTCGGCGGTTTTCGGTAGTCAGCTGGGCATTCACTGAGCGTCCGAGATACTCACGAGATGCACAACGAACCAACGAGATTCTCGCATGTCAGTTATCTAGTGGTAACAAATAAAGTGAGCTTTAGAAAAGGAATCTGAGCGAGTCGTCGCTCCAAGAAACACGCCCTGTTAATTATCATTGAGCGATGATATTTCTTCGATGGAGGTAATTTAATTCCTCCTGAAATGCTTTGTTTGATTTCGAACACGCGTGCATGAGCACACAAGTCGGAATTTCGGAAAATCAGGTAACAGAATTGGGCGACAATGTAATTTTATTGGAGACGAGCAAATATGTCTGTTGCAATAAGACATACACCTTTTTTCACAAACACGCCTAGCTAGAGTATGGTTTCATTGTTTATTTGAACTTGAAATAGTCAACCATGTAAATGGAATAAATATATCAAAGTGCTTAAGTGCTAGGTGCAACAAAAGGTTAACCCTCTGTTTGCACCCGAAACTGGACAGGTCGGCAAAACCAGCCTGGCCAGGATGGTGACCTGGCTTGGCCGGGTTTGGCCTCTGCGCCGACTCTCGGCAAGCTGCCACGTGGCGCCCCCAGAGGCCTCGTGAAACCCGGCTTGGCCGGATTTGGATCCGGCTTGACCGGGTTTGGTCAAGTCCGAGCTAATTAATAGATCTAATCGGTTTTGAGTAGTTTTTGGACGTGAGAAATTTAGAGACTTGCCTAGATACGTGTTTCCTACTAGGATAAGACCACCCCCTCTATATATATGAGAGGATCATGGCCGATTGAGATCTTAACCATTCAATCGTCAAAACACATCTACAAAGTAGATTCTCGCGGTGGTTCATCTCTATCCTGCTGTTCGGCTCGATTCTCTGCGAGTTTAGTCAGCGTTCTAGGTGGCCTCCGCGGTCCTTAGGGCAACCTCCACGTGCATCTCTCCGATGGATCATTCCGAGGGGTGTTCGGGAGTTCTCCGGCGAAGGACGGGCGCTACATCGACCACCAAACGTCCTCTGCTGCAGTTACCGGTTGTCCCGACGACCAAGAAGTCCAGGCCTTAGCTTCCTCGGCGAACCTGAGGAAACCGGCCCAGCCGACTGCCAAAGTCGGCCAGGCCGGGTAGGCGGCTAGGCCGGCTCCTGAAACCGGCCAGGCCGGGTTTCGCGGGCCCTGCTGCTCGTGCCATCTCGTCTCGTGCGCGGCGTGTGCGATCCAGTACTGCTAGTGTGCTGTCCCGTTTCGGCGTCAACACACTTTTTGACGACTCTGCTGGGGAAGAAAGCTAAAGACCAAATCCAATCTACTAGCGGCATGGCTGGCGACGACGGAAAGAAGAGCGACAAGAACGTCAACAAGGACAACATCGTCCGCCCCACGACTATTGATGAGCTCTAAGAGGAGCTTTGGAAGAAGCTGGACGCCAAGATCGCTGCTGATACGCAAGCTTTCATGAAAAGCTGTAACAAAAATCAGCACAACAAGGTCGTACAGTTCTGCGAGCTTGACTTTAGAGATTCGCCCTCTTCATCTGGTGGAGGAGGCGGAAAGATCGAAGGGGAAAATGCTGCTAAGGAGGAGGAAAAGCTCAAGACAAAGGTAAATGGCGATGAAAACCCCTCCTCTACTACTGTTGGCGCTTCTTAGCGTCAGCAGAAAAGTCCGCAAGTGCATGGAAGTATCGTTGTAGCCTTCACCCGAAAGTATTCAGGGTATCGTAATTTACCAGAGAAACGGTTTTTGTACTTAATCTCTTAAACTAGTTTACTCAGAAGAGACGGAAGGGATAGCTTGGGTAGAGAGGTTCTTCTAAAGTTAAACGCATATAAGCGATGGAAACTTCCCCACTACTTGCTTGTTTCAGGCGCACTGACGCACCTGGTCTGCCAGGCGATACCAGTATCAGCGCTATTCCGCGTCCGAACGTGGGGGGATGCTGGTACGAGTGGACAGAGCTGTCACCACCTGCCACCTACCCCTCTGTCCGTGGGCGCGCGCAACATACGAAGGTAGACTCTGACCTAGACACCATGTCTACGAAGGCGACTACTACTCTAACGGCATACAGAAACATCCGTCTCTATCAGGAGTTCTCTTACTGGAGCATCCGTCCAAAAGACGAACGACGATCCCACAAACAATTAGCTTTATGAAAGTAACATGCTTAATGAATCAAAGCAAAGTTGAACACGAACTTCTTAATTCAAGTAGCAAGACTATCGTAGAGGTACAAGTTGGATCGAGAGCCGACAAGCCTGGCACTTCGTCCACCCGGAGGCAAAACTGCTTCGACTCCGCTCTTTCTCCAGCTCTTGTCCCTCTCTCACTCTCTACACTAAATTAGCTAGAAGCTAATGGAATGGAGCTTGCTCTTCCTCTCTACATTGTGACCTCTTGTGTTGGTGAATTTATTCATGAGTAGGGTGTAGAGAGGAGGCCTCCTTTTATAGCTTGAGAGGAGGGGGTTCTATGCAAAAGGATCATCCTCACATGGAAAGATCCAAACCGACCTCCAAAGGGCGGTTTCCACTTGCCATCTGTGTTGATCGTAGGTGGGACCGTCCTTGGGGAATCGCCCTACACCCGTCAGAAGAAAACTGGGCCCGAGAGGCCCCACCAGGGGGGCGGCCGGTCCCCTGGCTGGGCCTTCTGGCCACCCCCTTTTGGGAGCACGTGGGCCTCGTCGATAGCTTCGTTTTGACTGGTGATTCAGCCCAATCGGAGTTCGGATGAGTGAGTTATGGCCAAAATACTCAAGCTTACTCGTGGAGTCGTAAATTGGATTCGAACTTGTATATCTTTTTATTGGGAACTCCAAATAATGCAAATAATATATGCATTTTGATCAGCGCGACGAGCTCTCCCCAATGGTGTAGTCCATTTTATTATTTGAGATACTTTTAGGTTGTGAAAACTTGGATATTCCTGCAACATAGTGGAAAACATCAAAACTCGTGGAACTTGTTAATTAAAGAATATTTTTCTATAATGTTCCATGGATTTATATTATTATTAGCGGTATAAAATGTGACTTAAGGACCGCCAACAGGACCCCCACACTTAGTCCTTTGTTCGTCCTCGAGTAAAGGTTTAAAAGACTAAGATGGGTCATCTCCTTGATATATAACCTACATACAAGATATTCAAAGCTTCACCTGCACTTGTGAACTTCAAAGTGTCTACCACATTTTCTTGGATAATTGAATAATGGAACAACATGGATTCAAATCCCCTTGCATCACTTAGCTCAGAAACTTGGGTTTTTATAAGATTTTTGAAAAAGAAAAGATAGCCTTGCTCCTCAAATGATGCTCTCAAATCGCTCATATATGTGTCTGGTTCTTCACCAAGGCATTTTGGAATTGCCTTCTTTCATAACCCATCTCTAAAGATTTTGAGTGGAGTTTTGGGTAGGTATGAAAGTGGGCATACTTGCATATTGTCAAGTCAAAAACCGAACCACACGGAAATACAAGTCATATACTAGATTGAGATGTGCAAGTGTGTGGCATGGAAGATGATTCCTAATTCTAAATGTTTTTGGTACTCCATGCATCATGACTCTCTTTATTGGATAGATGGATGATTCTTTGAAAAGTATGGGCTATAAAAGAAAATATTCATATATGTATTTTTTTTCTTGAACGGGGCTTTGGATTTTCCCGTTTGTTTATTGCTAAAATTTTTTTCTCTCTTTTCGTGCCCCTTGGCATGTGTGTATATATATTTTTTTTCTCTTTTTTTTGTCCCTTGGCATACTTTTTTTTAACATAGCCCATATCTCTTCTTAAGGCAAACTTTGAATGGAGAGATATCATGATGGAATGTGAGGAGTAATTATATGATAGAGGATAAATACGCGACTCTTAGGGTAAGAGTCGGCATTTTTATTTGGTGGATAACAAATGCGCGGCTCTCAGGGTAAGAGTCAGCATTTTTATTTGGTGGAAGAGTGTACAACTCTTAGGGTAAGAGTTGGCGTTTTTGGTGGATGACAGGGTGCATGTTGTGCGTAACTCTTAGTGTAAGAGTCGGCATTTTATTGGTGGGTGCGTGTGAATCTCAATCATGGGTGCATGACCATAATCTCACATAAGTCACAACAATTTGACAAAACTCAATGATCCGACAAGCAGCATATGACTAAAGGTTTGCAGAAGTTAAACATGTCATATGGCCTTGGTGGGAAATTCATTATCATTGAGGAGCATGCCATCTCATTTTGATTTTGTAAAATAAATCCCAAGTCCATCATAAAAAGAGCAAGGTTCAAATCATCCAGCTATATCACATACTCCAATTACTTAGACAACAAGGGGTCCCTATGATAGTTGTTCACAAGTTATAGGAATGTTGACGAGGAATAAGGAGTATGCAAATTTTATCAAAGGATAGCATGGAGATGGCGTGTCAAAAGTTTTGCATTTTTAGATTATCAGATTTAAAACTTCAGAACTTAGAGAGATGTGAGGGTAAAGGTGCACAAACCACCGTTAAAGATGAAGGAGGTTTATGGAAGTCATGTGTCCTGTCCTTGTTGCGTGATGAGTCACTCGGTGTTGTGCAACGTGCAGGGGAGATCTTGAAAGTGTGTTAGGTATGCCTGAGAGATCTCCCCCACACTTATTCTTGTACCTGCTTTATTTTGATAAAAAGAAAACAAAACAAGAGCAACAACAACAAGCAATGACTCTATTGGCTATAAGACCAGAGAGTAAGAAAGATATTATTATTATTTCTTTTTTATTGAAAACTTGTTCACTCAACTTTTTATACACAAGGCCAAGATAAAGATGCAGAGAAAGATATGCCTTGGTTTATCTCCATATCAGATTACTTTCATTGATTATGTCAACAACTCAAAGTTCATTGATCAAATTTCAACACAATGTCAAATTTTGATCAAAGAAGGCCATTTTAACCTAAGCACCATGCTTAATTTAAAAAAAAAAGACCTATGGATGTACCTTATAAGATTACATCCAAACTAGAGTTTATAACATAGGCAAAGGAAGCATGAATTTGTATGATCAACTGAAGACAATTATAAGAAGTTGGTGAATATTTATTTACTTTTGCATACCTGAGTATATGTACCGGCAACATATATGTATGAGGCGTTGAAGTTGTTGTTGCAGCTAGCATGATGGTTCTGCTTAGGTGATCTCTGAAGCCAGGCCACACACACATCAATGAGCATGGGCCATGGGCCTTGATGATACTAGCAAAGGTTCAGAAGAGGGTGACTCCCAATCTTTTTTTTCTGGTTCTCTTTCTTTTTTTTTCTTGTTTTAGTCTCCCTCATCTCTCTTCTTTTTTTTCTTTCATTCATTCTTTTCTTCTCTTTTTTTATATCATCCCTCTCTTTTTTTTCAATATATATATATTATCTCTCTCTTATTCTTTTTTCAAGGCGAGGCTGACATCTTCATCATCATTTTTTGAATGACCCTTTGGTGTCCATGGAACTTGGATTTCTCACCGTCCTCCCCCACACTAGGACTTTTGCATAAAAGTCAAGTGGAGAGTTAGGGCCTTCTTATGAGTGTGTTCCATTACCTAGGAGTGTATCAAGCTTTTGTAGTTGATGTCGTTCCATGTCGTCAAGCATCATATGACTCGGGTTCTTCTTAATCTTTCCTGAAATGGTTAGCGACATACCCGAAGGTGCATACTAACTTGACAACATGCCCTCACCATTTAAAGAAGATATATATATTTTTTTGAAAATAACAATAGTAATAATAATAATAAAATATATATATTTTTTAAGGATAATCCGGGGTATCTCCTAGCAGTGCTTAAGTTATGGTCTTAAGCTTGGCCGTGGGAACTTCTTCTTGCAGCAATCAATGGTGGTGTAGTTCCCAGCTTTACCACCAATCATAGGCATTAATATTCAAGCTGCAAGATACACACCATCGTACTACTACGGGATTTGCAATGTTCATGATAAACATAAGCATTCACAACCATTCTCTCAAAAAGTTGAACAACTAGAATCAAGAGATAGTTGCGAGATCCTCGTAGAAGCAGGTGGTCCAAAGCGAAACAAACTCTGGAGACCTTGAGCATAAATGTGAGGGACCCCAAAACCATGCTTGTTAGCGGGCCACTTCTTGGCTCTAGAGTCGTTGCTTCGGGCATGTCCGTGGCACGGAAGTTTTCATTCTCAAAAGATATATCATGGAGGATGATCACGTAATCTTGACCATTATCGAGAACAATGTTCTTGATGGCCAGAGGGACATGCATCTTGTTCGAAGCAGGAGAAGGATTTGCATGCTCGAACAAGTAGCTTTGCTTCGCCTTTAGGTTTTCGAGCAAGTGCTATGGCTGGCAGAAGCAAAACTTTCAAACTTCTCATCCGGGCTCCCTTCTTTATATATATATATATATATATAAATGAGATTTTCAAGAGTGTGCCCTATGGGAAGATCAAAATCGAGGATGGCATAGATGAGGAAGTATAAGAAACTTCGGTTTCGTTAATTTCCAATGGCACAACCCTAACAATCCCACAAAACTCAAAGATGAGTCCGGATGGACTTCTGAAAAGTTTGTCGGTCGGGACTAGCGGCATATCACCCTAAAAGGGTTTCTGCTGGAATGAAAGTAGTCCCAACTGTGAGGTTGTGTAGGTCTTTCACGGAAGGCCCCCTTAATGAGCAAGACATGGTTGTGGGAGGTGAAAGAATATGAATTTCTTCAGAAGAACGTTTCACTTCCAACAAGCAACAACCGTACTTTCGATGACTCAGCATTAGGGGAGACTTCCTAAGAAATGTCAGAATTTTGTGCCAAGAAATATTTCGAAGTTCTGCCATAATCCTCGAATTTTGATAGCGAACTCCGAAGGATAAAACATTCCTTCTTTCGGTGTTCATGGTTCGGGTGAGGGCTCAACAGACGAATCGAAGGGTGCAAGGGAAAGGATTCGGCTACTGAGGGCTCTTCAGAACTTGACATGCCCTTGTATGGAGGGTTTTGGGTACGATGATGAGAGAAGCGTGCTTCTTTAGGATGCAAACAAGGATTTTCCTCTATTCCGTCATGGTTTTTATGAAAACGGCCCTCCAACGGTTATGTCAAAGCATAGGGCAGCATCTATGTCTAGATCCGAACAAAGGATATGCAAAAGCACATTATCGGATAAAGACAAGTCTAGGTCAGCATGTATAAACATTGTAAACCTGGCCTGGGCTGTACATATGGACTCCTTCTCGTTTTGCTCAAAGTCAAGGTTTGCCCTTGGTAGAGCGGCGATACGAGACATGGGTAAGAATACAAGATAAAACTTGATCTTAAGTTCATCCCATTCTCCATTCACACTTTCTATGGCATCAGTGTACTGTTGTTTCGCCTCCCCTTGAGGGAGAACAGAAACAACTTCCACTTAAGAATTTCTTGTGTCATGCTAGGAATGCTTAGGCATGAACACAATTCCTCGAATTTTTGCAAGTGGTCAAAAGAATTTTCATTGTCATGACCAAAGAAGAGTTTTGTCCGAACCATAGCTTTGAATATTGGGTGGAGTTCACAACTGGATGGAAATTTTGGTTTTGAAAAAGAATGTGGTTCAAAGAACTCCCCCTTTGAAGCAGAAGAATTTTGAATTTGGAGCTGGCTTCATGGTGAAGGGATCGGATAAAAAGGAATATTTTGTTTTTATAAAAAGAAAAGATAAAAGATTTTTTTGATAAAACACAAGAATACATGGGTGAACTAGGTTCAGAGATAAATACGACAACCGTTCCCCGGCAACGGCGCCAGAAAGCTTGTTGGCGCTTCTTAGCGTCAGCAGAAAAGTCCGCAAGCGCATGGAAATACCATTGTTGCCTTCACCCGGAAGTATTCAGGGTATCGTAATTTCCCAGAGGAACTGTCTTTGTACTTAGTCTCTTAAACTAGTTTACTCAGAAGAGACGGAAGGGATAGCTTGGGTAGAGAGGTTGTTCTAAGGTCAAACGCATATAAGCGATGGAAACTTGCCCACTACTTGCTTGCTTCAAGCCCACTGACGCACCTGGTCTGCCAGGCAATACCAGTATCAGCGCTATTCCGCGTCTGAACGTGGGGGATGCTGGTACAAGTGGACAGGGCTGTCACCACCTGCACCTACCCCTCTGCCCGTGGGCACGCGCAACATACGAAGGTAGACTCCGACCTAGACACCACGTCTACGAAGGCGACTACTACTCTAGCGGCATACAGGAACATCCGTCTCTATCAGGAGTCCTCTTACTAGAGCATCCGTCCAAAGGACGAACGACGATCCCACAAACAAGTAGCTTTATGGAAGTAACATGCTCAATGAATCAAAACCAAAGTTGAACTCGAACTTCTTACTTCAAGTAGCAAGACAATCGTAGAGGTACAAGTTGGATCGAGAGCCGACAAGCCCGGCACTTCGTCCACCCGGAGGCAGAACTGCTTCGACTCCGTTCTTTCTCCAGCTCTTGTCCCTCTCTCACTCCCTATACTAAATTAGCTAGAAGCTAATGTAATGGAGCTTGCTCTTCTTCTCTACATTGTGACCTCTTGTGTTGGTGAATCCATTCATGAATAGGGTATAGAGAGGAGGCCTCCTTTTTTAGCTTGAGAGGAGGGGGTTCTATGCAAAAGGATCGTCCTCACATGGAAAGAACCAAACCGACCTCCAAAGGGCGGTTTTCACTTGCCATCTGTGTTGATCGTAGGTGGGACCGTCCTTGGGGAACCGCCCTACACCTGTCAGAAGAAAACTGGGCCCGAGACGCCCAACCAGGGGGGCCGACGGTCCCCTGGTTGGGCCTTCTGGCCACCGCCTTTTGGGAGTACGTGGGCCACGTCGATAGCTTCGTTTTGACTGGTGATTCAGCCCAATCGGAGTTCGGATGAGTGAGTTATGGCCAAAATACTCAAGCCTACTCGTGGGGTCCTAAATTAGATTCGAACTTGTGTATCTTTTTATTGGGAACTCCAAATAATGCAAATAATATATGCATTTTGATCAGCGCAACGAGCTCTCCATAATGGTGTAGTCCATTTTAGTATTTGAGATACTTTTATGTTGTGAAAACTCGGATATTCCTGCAACATAGTGGAAAACACCAAAACTCGTGGAACTTGTTAATTAAAGAATATTTTTCTATGATGTTCTATGGATTTATATTATTATTGGTGGTATAAAATGTGACTTAAGGACCGCCAACAACTACCCATGATGGTCTTACTTATGTAGTTGAAGATATGGGTAAACAAATTAAAATTTCTATTGATGCATCTGAAGCTAAAGTTGGCAAACGGATATCTAAAATTGAGGAAAAATTAGTTGGTTTTTCAGATCATAATAATCATTCTGAATTTGGTATGCCATTTGATTTTTACGAAAATCGGCCTCATTATGCTAAAGATAGCCAGCTCCAATCGGGTCATTCGGTACATGAAACCGATAGAACTGATCACGGCATGGCCGGCTCATCAGCTAGACAGGGAATCCGATTAGGACATCGGCGGGTCGTAACATTGTTTTACCTAATCCCCCGTCGTCACCTAGTCAGATTCCAGTGGCTAATAATGTAACCCCTGATTCCTCTACAACCGATGTAGACGCTATCATAAATCGGTTTAAACCTGAGATGACTAAATCAATTGAGAGAAATTTGGGGATAACTATTAAGCATATTCAGAGTTCATACCAGAAACCGTATCCCTCCACCTATGATGTTTTGCGGGCACCTCTTGGTTGGAAGATGCCCGACTTTCAGAAATTTAATGGTGATGACAGTAAAAGCACTATGGAACACATTGGTATGTATTTGGCTCAGTTAGGAGAAGGTAGTGCTCATGATTACATGAAAATTAGATGTTTTCTTTTATCTTTGTCTGGTACAACTTTTGCATGGTTTTCTTCATTGCCACCATATTCAATTAACACCTGAAATAATTTAGAGGAAAAATTTCATAATTATTTCTTTGCTGGTGTTCAAAAAACTAAACGGTCACATATTACATCAGTTCGCCAAGGGCGTGATTCCGTCCTTGATTATGCTAAATGAGGGACGTTAAGAACCGATGTTTTAATTTGAATATTTCTAATAGATATTTGGTAGATTTGTTCCTTAATGGCATGAACTCTAATATTAGAGAAAAATTAGAGCACTATGAGTTCTATAGCATTAATCAATTATTACAAAAGGCTATTGCTGTAGAATCTCGTTTAGCAAATGAATCTAAAAAATCTTATCGGACTCATGTGTTAGAATGCTCTGACAACGAGGATGACGAGAATTTAGAGTGCAACTCTGCTGAATTTGTTTGGGCTTCAAATAAAAAAGGAATTTCTTACCCATCTCTTAAACCGATTTTTAAAAATCAGCTGGCTAAAATTAAATACATTTTGATGTTTCTAAATGTGATCGGATCTTTGATGAACTGCTTGGAACCAGTAATATTAGGATTACACATACCTTGCCATCTAGCGAAGAATTAAAGAAGCGAGCATATTGTAAATTTCATAATTCTTCTAGCAATGCCACTAATAATTGCAATTATTTTCGTCGGCAGATACAATCAGCCCTCAATGAAGGACGATTGAACTTGGCTGAGATGATGGTTGCCAAGGTGCCTTTTCCAATGAATGTCATCGAGAAAGGGAGCCCACTATTTTGATTCGCCTAGAGTAAGCCGACACCACGCAAGGCAAGAACGTGATTATCGGCGAACCGCGGGAGGCACCGAAACAAGTTTCGGGGCGTCAGATGGTGCTCGAGAAGGGTGAAGACGGCAAGAAAAAATTGACAATTTCTGAAGGGTCGTCGCAGTACCTATCCCGACAGCGGCGCTGGGAGTCCACGGCGGCGCAGCAGAGGCCGGCCAGGCTAGTTCCAGGAACCGGCCTAGCCGGCAACCCGGCCCAGTCGGCTGCAGAACCTGGCCAGGCCGGGTCAAGGAGTCGGCTCGGCCGGTTCCATCGGGGGTGGCGGCGCTTCCTCCTCTGGTGCTCCAAAGGCCGCCAATTCTGGTGGTGCTCAAGTGATCAGGACATTTGTCCCAAAGCGTCCAGAAATTGGCACTTGGAAGACGAATGTAAACTCAAACAAGCAGAAGGTCGTTCCCAAGAAGCTTTGCACGTTTGACCGGCTCATAGAAAAGTATCGGCAACAAAAGGCCGATTCTCAGAATCGGCCATTAAAAAAAAGAGAGGCTACACCGTCAAAGCGAGATGAGCAGCCGAAGAAGATGACGGTAGCTCCGGCGGCGTCTCCGGCGCAAGAGGTTGTTCGTCCTCGTATCTCTCATTGGGGTCCTCCACCACCACCTCAGCCACATTGGGGACCCAACGGAGTTTTTGTGCCATACCCGTTCCTCATGCAGCATCAACCAATGAGTGGAGCGCCATCATCATCGGTGTTTAGGCAATTGGGCTACGGCCAATCGAGCTATGGCGGCCAAGGGGCGTCGCTCCCGCCGCCGGCGAGGTTGGTGATTAGTGATGGAAGGGAGAAGGCCCTAACGTGATAAGTTTATGTGCCCAAGAGGGCCGTAGAGTCTCCCATTGTTCCTGCTTCTCCTGTTGAACCACCGCCGATGGAAGCGCTTTCGGCAAAGATTCTTATCGGCTCACAAGAAGTGCCCATCGTCGCCAACAACGAGCCGATGAAAATTGAAGATCCATCTTCCTCCGCTCCGGAGGTCGCCGCCGAGGTTGTGGAGAAGAAGTCAAGGGATTCCAAATATTTGCAGCCAAAGTGGTGCCCGCCAGGACTGACCAAGATGCAGTGGCGGAAGTTGCAGCGAGCGCGCCAAACTCAGCAAAAGCGGGAGAAATTGGAGAAGATGAGGGAGGAGATCTTCAACGCAGTGCATCCGATTTTTCCACAAACGCAGAAGGAAAGTGATCTGGCGTGCTTCGCAAAGACCGTAGAGAAAGCCGCTGGGCACAAAGATCTGCCAGAAGCGAAGTCTGCGCAGGTCGCAGAAACTGGCCAGGCTGGGTCAGATCGGGCCTAGCCGGGTTTCCCAGGAGCCGGCCAGGTCGGGTATACCAGAAGCCGGCCAGGCCAGGTTTTGCGGCTTCGGCCCCCGCCACCGCCATCGACGCCGGTTCGTCAGAATCGGCCCCCATAGCCATTTCCTCTATTGATTTGAGTTCCAGGGACGCAGAAGACGATGAGGAGATGGTGGATTATGAGCCGATGCCGCCACGCGCCGAACTTAACGACGTCTACTAGTCTTCTGATTACTATGTAATCGATGAAGATGAAGGTTCGGCGACGGCTCAATTTTGCTTCGCCGTCGAGGATGCCGTGTTCAAGAAGCCAGAGGATTCAGTCAATCACCTTCGACCACTACATATCAAGGGGCACATCAACGGCACACCGGTTCATCATATGTTGGTGGATAGCGGCGCGATTTACAATTTAATGCCGCATTCGCCCTACAAGAAGCTCGGCGGCACGGAGGGGGAGCTAGTAAAGACTAACATGACGATCACCGGAGTTGGAGGCGGCGAGCCAATTCCAGCTTTGGGCATGACGACGATAGAGCTGACCATCGGCAGCAAGACATTGGCGACCGCGTTCTTCGTCGCCGAGGTGCAAGGTAGTTACAATCTCATCTTTGGTCGCGATTGGATCCATGCCAATCGTTGCATTCCTTCCGGTTTGCATTAAATCTTAATTCAATGGGTGGGAGATCACGTAGAGGTTGTTCGTGCTGATTCATCGGCCTCCGTTGCTACGGCCGATGCTCCTTCGCTCAGGGGGCACGATGGTATTGCTTACTTATCTGGTCAAGACTTATCTGGCGTTGAGTTCATTAGCATCACTAAGGAAGGGTTTGTGCCTGTGTCGTTGAAACCGATTGATAATCGGCTCAATATCAACGTGTAATAAATTTTTGCAATGGATGCTAACATTGAATGGTTAAAACATCGTGTTGATCAATATCAGGCTTTTGTGTGTGAAACAATTGATGATTTTGATGAGCAAAATAAGTTGGGCCAAGGTTTCACGTCGGCCGACCCATTGGAAGAGATTGATATTGGGGACGGTTCTACACCAAGGCTGACGTTCATTAATAAAAATTTGAAAGCCGACTATAAAGCTGAATTAATCACGCTTTTGGAAGAATATGCTGATTGTTTTGCATGGAGCTATAATGAGATGCCCGGATTGAGCCGAAAGCTAGTTGAGCATCGGCTCCCCATTAAGCCTGGATTCCGGCCTCATAAGCAACGTCCTCTCTTCTTTCATGTTAAAATTTACGACCGCGTTAAAGAAGAAATTAATCGGTTGTTGGAAGCGGGATTTATTCGCCCGTGCAGATATGAGGAGTGGATTTCTAATATTGTGCCCGTTGAAAAGAAAGGCTCGGGTAAGATTAGAGTTTGCATTGATTTTAGAGATTTAAATAGAGCCACTCCAAAAGATGAATATCCAATGTCTATTGCCGATATGTTTATTAATGATGCTTCAAGACATAAAATTCTTAGTTTTCTTGATGGTAACGCTAATTACAATTAAATATTTATGGCCGAAGAGAACACGTCCAAAACGGCCTTTGTTTGTCCTGGGTTTGTTGGATTATTTGAGTGGATTATCATGACATTCAGATTGAAGAATGCCGGTGCTACCTATCAGCGTGCTATGAATTTAATTTTTCATGATTTAATTGGCGTGATCATGGAAGTCTATATTGATGATATTGTGATCAAATCGGCTGTCAATAATTCTCATTTGGCCGATTTGCGTCTTGCTTTTGAGAGGATGCGCCGGTATGGTTTAAAGATAAATCCGCTTAAATGTGCTTTTGGTGTATCGATGGACAAGTTCTTGGCATTTATTATTTATGAGAAGGGCATATAAGTTGATCCCAAGAGCGTTGAGAGTATCAAGCAGGTTCAGGCGCCTATATGTAAAAAGGACTTGCAAAAGTTTCTTGGAAAGGTGAACTACTTGAGAAGATTTATAGCTAACTTGTCTGGGAAAGTTATTCCTTTCACCCCTATTTTGAGATTGAAAGATGAGAGCGATTTTGCTTGGGGGCAAAGCAATAAGAGGCATTTGAAAAGATCAAGGAATACTTGTCAAAGCCACCGGTTTTTCGCGCTCCAAGGAGAGGAGTTCCTTTTAAATTATATATTGCAGCCGAAGGAAAGATAATTGGCGCGGTGTTGACTCAGAAGGATGATAGCAAGGAATATGTTATTGCTTATATTGGTCGTCGTCTTCTTGATCCCGAGACAAGATATACCTATATTGAAAAATTATGCTTATCATTATACTTTGCTTGTACTAACATGAGACATTATTTGTTAGCTAGTACATGCATTGTTGCTTGCCAGGCCGATGTAATTAAACATATATTATATTGGCCAATTCTTAGTGGAAGAATCGGTAAATGGGCATATGCATTAGTTAAATATGACTTGACTTTTGAGCCTTTGAGAGCCATGAAAGGTCAAGTAATTGCTGATTTTATTGTTGAGCATGCAATTGATTGAGGAGATGAGATCAATTACGTAACTTTTACTCCATGAAAACTTTATTTTGATGGATTGGTTTGCAAACAAGGCCAAGGTGTTGGTATTGTTATTATTTCACCACATGGTGCTGAGATGGATGTGCCAAACCGATTAGAAAATTATTGCACTAATAATCAAGTCTAATATTTAGTTCTTTATTGCGGCTTGAAGATGTTAAATTTCGTGAGAGTAAAACATGTTGAGGATTATGGTGATTCTTTATTAGTTGTGCAATAAGTTTCAGCTGAATATCAATGTTTGGGAGAATCACTTAATGCTCATTTTGATACTTGTCTTGATTTAATTGCATCTTTCGCCAAATTCGGTATATTCCGAGACATGAAAATTCATGAGCCGACATGTTAGCTCAGCGAGCATCAGGTTTTGACGTCGGTGGGCGTAAAGATTTAAAGCCGGTGCCAAGTGCGTTTTCTAGTTTCTGTGCAGGGACGTGGAAAACGGCCTAGCTAGGTTTGGAAACCGGCCAGGCCAGATCTGGGATAAACCCGGCCAGGCCGGTGACGGAGGCGGCCGGGCCGGCTCGGGCTAGAAACCGGCCAGGCCGGGTACAGTAGTCGGCCAGGCCGATTTTTGTGGCTTCACTGCGAATCGGCTAGAGGTCTGCCAGATTGATAGTCAGGCCAGTTCAAATGATTGGAGGACTCCCTTCTTGAGTTTTTGACGAGATCCCAGTATTATAGCCGATAAAAGTGTTCGGCGGACTGCATTTAAGTTCACTTTATATAATGATGAGCTTTATCGGAGAACCACCGATGATTTATTGCTTAAGTGCTTAGAACCTGATGAAGCTAAAGTAGCAATAGAGAAGTCCATGAAGGTGTTTATGGTACGCGTCAATTGGCTCCTAAAATGAAGTGGCTTTTGAGAAGAGTTGGTTTTTATTAGCCTAGTATGATAGCCGATTTTTTTCGCTACTACAAAGGTTGTGAGGAGTGTCAACGGTTTGGTAATATTCAGGTGGTGCCCGCTACATTGCTTCATCCTATAATCAAACTGTGGCCTTTTCATGGTTGGGGACTAGATTTCATTGGCCAAATTCATCCCCCATCTTCAAAAGGTCATTGCTTCGTGTTGTTGGCCACGGATTATTTTACTAAGTGGACCGAAGCGGTGCCTTTAAAGAATATGACACATAACGAGGTGATTGAGTTTGTGACTGAGCATATTATTCATAGATTCAGCATTTCTCAAACTTTGTCTAAGGACAGGGGAAATCTTTCATATCAAAAGAAGTGCGAGAATTTACTGAATCATATAAGATTAAGTTGCTTAGTTCATCTCTATACTATGCTCAAGCTAATGGCCAGGCTGAGCATAGTAATAAGACCTTGATCAAGTTTATTAAGAAGAAAATAGAGGACAATCCGAAAAGGTGGCACGTGGTATTGTCAGAAGCTCTTTGGGCTCATCGTATATCTGGTCATGGTGCTACAAAAGTTACTCCTTTTGAATTAGTATATGGACAAGAGGTTGTGCTACCCGTTGAGGTGAATTTAAATGCATATCGGCTCGCTAAGCAAAATGACTTGTCTGCCGTTATGTATCATAATTTAATGATGAACAATATTGATGAGGTGACTGACAAAAGATTAGCGGCTCTAAAGGAGATGGAAAAGAAAAAGATCCGAGTTGCTAGAGCTTATAACAAGAAAGTGAAGATCAATTCGTTTCAAGTTGGGGAATTGGTGTGGAAGATCATACTACCAATTGGAACGAAGAGCAATAAGTTCGGCAAGTGATCGCCTAGTTGGGAAGGTCCTTATAAAGTGGTCAAGGTGGTATTCAAAAATTCCTATATGATAGAGACGTTGCAAGGTGATCATCTCACAAGAGCAATCAACAGGAGATACTTGAAAAAAATACTTTCCAAGTGTTTGGCAAGAAGCCTAAGTGCTCTCCAAGTAATGGCCAATACATGTATCGCCCTTAGAACAAAAAATGGCCGATGTATATATCGCCCTTAGTCACTAAATAGCCGTTGAGTTAAATATCGTTGCTATTTAGTTTTATTTGTTTTCAGGTTCATATGCAGCAATTCGCCTGAAAACAGGGGGGTATATGTTTGCACCCGAAACTGGACAGGTCGGCAAAACCGGCCTGGCCGGGTTGGTGACCCGGCTTGGCCGGGTTTGGCCTCTGCGCCGACTCTCGGTAGGCTGCCACGTAGCGCCCTCAGAGGCCCCGCGAAACCCGGCTTGGCCAGGTTTGGATCCGGCTTGGCTGAGTTTGGTCGAGTCCGAGCCGATTAATAGATCTAATCGGTTTTGGGTAGTTTTTGGACGTGGGAAACTTGGAGACTTGCCTAGATACGTGTTTCCTAATGGGATAAGACCACCCCCCTCTATATATATGAGAGGATCATGGCCGATTGAGATCTTAACCATTTCATCGTCAAAACACATTTATAAAGTAGATTCTCGCGGTGGTTCATCTCTATCCTGCTGTTCGGCTCGACTCTCCGCGAGTTTAGTCGGCGTTCTAGGCGGCCTCCGCGGTCCCTAGGGCAACCTCCACGTGCATCTCTCCGACGGATCTTTCCGAGGGGTGTTCGGGAGTTCTCCGATGAAGGATAGACGCTACATCGACCACCAAACGTTCTCTGCGGCCGTTACCGATCGTCCTGACGACCAATAAGTCCAGGCCTTAGCTTTCTCAGCGAACCCGAGGAAACCGGCACAGCCGACTGCCAAAGTCGACCAGGCCGGGTAGGCGGCTAGGCCGGCGCCTGAAACCGGTCAGGCCGGGTTTTGCGGGCCCTGCTGCTCGTGCCGTCTCGTCTCGTGCGTGGCGTGTGCGATCCAGTACTGCTAGTGTGCTGTCCCGTTTCGGAGTCAACACCCTCAAACTTAAATGGCTGCCGATGGTGTACTTAACTTAGATGGATAACTAATGTGAGTTTGTAAAGTGTTGTGAGATCTCTGCACACACATAGATCAAGCTGAGACCGTTATCTCACAGTATGAGTGGTAGGATACCAAGGAGAAGGTTTTAAATCTCCAAATTATAACCGACGTCAGCTTTCAAGCTTTACACTACGAATCGACGTGGGTCGACGTTTGCCATTAGTGCAATCAAGTGACGAAAGAAAAAGTTGTGAGTGATTAAGCGACCAAATTAGGCACGATGCCAACTCTTCGCCTCCAGACTTGCTTGAACATGAGAGCCCCGTAGAAACTACAAGCGAATCCAAGGAAAGATATATAGGAGATCTTAGGGGCACGCACAATAAGCCAACGAGATTATGCTGGCATGGCTTCCGAATGGCCCTACCTGTCATCAAGTGGTAATGAAGTAGGCTATAAAAAAAATAAAACTTGAACGAGTCGTCTCTCCAAGGATCAGGCACTGTCAGTTCTAGTTGAGATGTGATATTTCTTCGATAGAGCCAATTTAATTAGAGATATTTACTTGTATGGCTATGAAAAAAATGTCTTTTTCTTAAGGGCACTGACAATCACTACTAAAAAAAATCTTTTGCGAGGCACTAGGGATTTCTTAACCGTGGCGGCCAGCCCAGCTAACTGCCTCAGTTAAGAGGGGCCGGCCAATGACTGGGCTGCCCGCCGACAACCGCTTCGGTTAATGTGTTTACCGAGGCGGTTATCAAAACGTAACCGCCACAGTTAATGACCGTGGCGGTTGTATTATGATAATCGCCTCGGTAAATGCATTAACCGAGGCGGTTATCATAACACAACCACCACGGTTAATAACCTATTAACCGCGGCGGCTTTATTAGGATAACCGTCTCCATTAACTTTGGACATATAAAACAGCAGCCCTCCTCTTCTTCCTCCCCGCGACCTCTCCTCTATTTTTGGGGTTTTGAGCTCAAAACCCTAAAAATAACCATTTCAAGGGGGAGGTTTTGCCCTTGGATTTGGTGAAGGGTGGCACCGTAAGAGGTTGATTCTTACTCTCCAAATCTTGTTTTCCTCTCTTTTTCATTATTTAGGTGTTTTTCCAAATGGTTTAGATCTAGATCTAAATGGATAAGAGAGAATAAGAAATTTAGCCTTCGATTTAGTGAAGGGTGGCACCGTTAGAGGTTGATTCTTACTCTCCAAATCTGCTTTTCCTCTTTTTTCAATGATTTATAGGAGTTTTTTTTCGAAATGTAGCCGGTTTAGATCTAGATCTAAAAAGATGAGAGAGATTAAGTAAATTTAGAGTTGGATTTTGTGAAGGGTGGCACTTGTGAGTATTTAGATGTTTTTCGATACTTTCAATTAGTTGTAGAGTTGGATTTACCGCTCGTCTAATACGACTTTATTTCAATTTGCTGTGTTTGTATATGGTGAAGGTCATGGAGAGCAGAGAGAATTGGATGTATAAGACATCAAGGCTGGATCTGTCTTTCCTGAAAAATATGAGGAAGAAGTTCATTCCTTTTGCGCAGAAGCATCGTCTGAGTCTGGGCCGAGATCGCATGATTTGTCCATGCAATGACTGTAAGAATCGGCTTGCCCAGGAAGACAACGTTGTGCAATCACACTTAGTTCGGTATGGGTTCATCAAGGACCCAAAGTACACTGTGCGGAAGTATCACGGTGAAAAAGACTCGAGTGTCGCAGATGCACATGCAGAAAGCTCCTCTTCGGTGAATGACGGAAGACAGCAACAACAGACATCATCTGCCACCGGCGATGACGACAATGCGAGACGTGAGTACATCACGATCAATGATCTGCTCCAGGACATAGCAGACGACGCCGACGCTTGCGATAGGTAAGGTGACCCTGTCGTTGACACGTTGCTGCCGGAGGATGCAGAGTTCATTGAGCAGGTTGCTAACTGTCAGGATCACAATGATATTTTGTTTGGGGATCTGAAATGGCTCGAGAATTTTAGAGTGATGAAGCAGGTTTTGTAACTGTAAGGTTTTCTTTACTCAACCGCCTCGGTTAATCTAATTAACTGCGGCGGTTGGCCAACCGCCTCGGTTAAAGCCACGATTAACCGTGACCTTAGGTCCGAGGCGGTTGAGAAAACCGCCACGGTTAATCGTTTCTGACCGCCACCGTTAAATTTTTTGTAGTAGTGAATGTAGAAACTATCACAGTTTCTATGTGCATTAATTACCCTGCCACCTAAGCATTCGCTAATATGGTAAGCGATTTAATGAGGAGAGATATAAAAACCAAATATAAGTTAGAAATCATGTCTACACGAGAACTAAGATTTGAAGAGATGTGGTACATAGATGAGAAAGAAAGAAGAGATATGATTGAACAAAAGATTATTTCGTAGAAAATATCTATTGGAAACCTAGTTTCCATATGTAGTGTCCACATACATAAAAAACTATATATGGTTTTTAGCATTGAGAGTGCCATTAGATGGTCAATTTTTTCGAACTTACTTGTGAAGCCTCAAAATAAAATTCCCATATCTATATGGCATTCCGTCGAGTCTGTTAGCTGTTAGGGTCTCCACTAGTGGATCCGTGAAATGACAAATTGGCCTTATGGTCTTCCTCCCATTCGACCGTTTCTATCTACCATCTGAGTCTCGGATTCATGAAGACATGTGTCAACCTATCTCATGTATGCAAATTTATGTGTGAACAATTCATGTGAACTATGGAAATTTATGTGCGAACAATTTTTAGTATTTGTGTTATATTTGCAAATATTACTGTAAATTTAAATATACAAACTGAATTTTGCACTTTTTTGATATAGATAAAATGGTCCTTTTACCCCAAACTTAACACTGCCTAAACACTACTAGAAACTAGGTCTTTGCCGAGTGCAATATACTTTGCCGAGTGTCAGATATCCGGCACTTGACAAAGAAACTTTTTGCTGAGTGCCGCAATCAGTAAAGAAGTCCACTCAGCAAAAACCGGAACAGACGCAGAAGGAATGAATTTTTGTTTGAAGGCCATACACGTAAATTTTGAAAAAATGGGCCATGGAAGGCAGATGTTTTTTTAGGCCATACATGCCATGTTGGCTTGTCTAAAAACAATAGCTGATTTTAGCTGATGTTAATTTATTATAAGAAAAATTATAACTAAAAAGAATTTAAAATCTTGGCTGATTGGAGCAAACAAAGCATTAATTTTGGTCATGCGTGCATGAGCAAACTCGTAAATTATGAAAATCAAGAAGTAGAAATGCATAATTCAAATGGAGACTAGCGAGCATGGTTGTCATGGCAATAAGATGTACGACTTTTTTCGAAGATGATCGAGATGGCAACCCATGCATGGAGAAGCGGTGGCAGGGTGCAGACGGACAGTCCGTGGTGAGCATGGTTGTCATGGCAATAAGATGTACGACTTTTTTCGAAGATGATCGAGATGGCAACCCATGCATGGAGAAGCGGTGGCAGGGTGCAGACGGACAGTCCGTGGTCGACGACGACCACCACATTGGTGCGCAGCTACTGCCCGGTAGTGGAAACTTGGATCAGCGCGCATGAATGATTCTGGCGGCCACCATTTCTTGTCGCTTCTGCTGGCCATTATTGTCTTATTTCTCACGTCACCTCACTCACTACAGCACAGGGTAGTACGTACTCCCTCCGTTTTAAATTATAGGTCGTTTGACTTTTTTAACTCAAAGTTTGACTACTCGTCTTATTAAAAAATTGTACAAAATATCATTTCTTTTGTTGTGTCTTGCTTCAGTAATAAAAGATCTTGAGAATGACTTAAATTTGACTATATTTGCACAAATTTTTTAATAAAACGAGCGGTCAAACTTAGACTCAAAAAAGTCAAACGACCTATAATTTAAAACGGAGGAAGTAGTTTTTTTTAAAAGAGAATATGTATTAATATTCCAGCGTCTATATCGATTGATAGATATAGCAGTCCAAAAGTTTACCAAAAGTCCAATACAATCACAAAACACCTTACAACAAAGGTTTAAATTTAGACAAGGGTAGTACGTAGTGGAGTACTACTGTACTAACTGGCATGATTCTAGCTCCTAGCCCAACACTTTATGGAGATGGTCACTCTATAGTATGTGTGAACAGTGATGATGTGTGCTAATGCAGATTGCAGATACACGGATTTCTGCAAGCTACATGCATCTACAACACATTTGAAGGATGCATGTTTCAGGTAATTCAATTTTGTGATGCCAGTTGTATATGTTTAGCACCACCAGTTCTCTTTGTGCAGCCAATCAACCAGTTATCCTTGTGCAGTTGGACTACTCTAGTGTCTGGGAGTATGGGTTCCATATCAGGATGCACGGGGATGGTTACATAGCACGAGGTCACCGGGACGTCCTGTTTTTTCTGAAAATAAGCACTTATTTTGGCTGATGCTAATTTGTTCTGAAAGAAAACTACTGTTTCATGGATGAAAATAAGCGTTGATTAGTCAAAAGAATAGATTGTGTTGACAACAATATGGAGAAATACTCTAGAAAACACTTTTTTTTACTTTTTTTATCATCTATTACTGCCAGTTTTTGAACCAGTAGTGACAGGCAAACCACGCCATTGCCACTTGCCCACCGCCAGCACACTTTTTGGCAATGATTGAGACCTGGGAGTGATCGCCTATTTAGAGAAGTGGTAAGAAATATAGGAGTATAATAAGACTAAAATGATAGAAAGTTTTTAAAAACTGACAGCGAGATACATCTCGTCATCAGTTTATTGGAAACTTTCAATCATTTTAGTCTTATCTTAGAATGGGTCAATTATGCATCTCTTAAAAGTGTCTTGTTCCTTTCAACTCTTATCTTTAAGATGACTTGGGTGGCGTAATAAGCGAACATAGCACGAGGTTCGTTGTATAAGGCCAGGGGTGTGTTCTTTGCTATCAGGGCAGGGTGGGGGGTGGAGGGAGAGAATTGTGGACGGCTCACGAGTCATACTGGCAAGACAAAAGAAAGAGAACTCCTCCCTGGCTAAATGCCTGTCGTCTTCGTTTCCAAATAAATAATTTTAACTAAATATATAAAAAAATATTAATGTTTGTAATACATAGTTACTTCCATTAATTATATATATAGATCTTTGATTCATTTTTTTAACAAGATACACAAATTATAAGTATTTTTTTCTACCAATTGAGTTAAACTTATCACTATGTAAACCACAACAATAAATATTTAGATAGAGAGAGAGAGAGAGTACCTTTCTCCATGTCCTGCCTTCGTGGTTGAGGCGGCCGGTTGTTTCCGTCACCTCCTGACTTCTTTTGCTCTTACAATTTCTTCTCCCAATGCGGCGCAACCGTACCGTGGCGTGAAAGAAGAGGACTACTGGCAGAACCCTTGCTCGGCTACCTATGTTGGTTGTGCGGAGCTTGGTGTCATGCATGACCGGCAGCGAGTAGCCCTGCTAACGGGGCGGGTTGAAACGGGTTTTTCGGGACGGGTTATATTCGGGTGATGTGTATACAGGTGAAAACGGGTTTTCCTACCTTACGGGTCGGGGCGGGCCGGGTTCATAGACAAACGGGTTGGCACGGGTTGTGTTGTGAATGACAGTTATGCTGCAATTTGTGTGGGTTGTGTAGTTGAGTGGTGGAACGGAGCGGGTCGGAGCGGGTTGGTGAGCTACAATTTCGGGTCGGGTTGAGTTAATAAATTATCTAATAAATAACGGAGTGGGGCGGGGCGGGTTTAGCCCCGTTAGCAGGCTTAGCAGCGAGGGTGGAGTGGAGCATGGCGGGGTGCTGGTGTGAGCCGTGGCTTTGGTGCCGAGTGAGGAAGAGTTGTGTGCCGCTGGCCGGTTGGTGTGGTAGACAACGACTGGCGAGATAGCGGCACGGAGCGCTAGCAACACAGAGAAGAGGCCCTGCCACCGTCTTATTTGCAGCTTGCCTGCCTTCCGGCTGGTTGCTCTGGCAGCGGCAGAGTTTGTACTTTGTAGCGCCTCCCCGAGTCGCTTCTAACAGTAAAAGGAAGACACGCTTAGCTAGTGTTTTAACCTTGTATTTGCTTTGTTGTCAAGCTGTTGGCATGTGTTGTATTTTATTCTTATCCTAGGTGATGGTGCTCGATCGTGTCAATGTATGGGTTTTTATTATTGCTTATGATTACGAGTATTTCTAACGGTTTGGTAATTCTCGTTTCCTAATAATATGGAGTGAAAAAAAATTCATTTTTAACAGTTTGACAAATTTCATTTCCCACAATTTAAAATTGTGAACCCATACATTTTTTTTGCCCTACTCATCCCTCTCGTGCTCCCCTTCTTCGCCGTGCAAGCAGCCGGCGGCGGCATCAACTAATGATGACGGCGGCGATGGGAGCCTCACAGACGCCGGCGTGGGCAACGTCACGATGCTGGAGTCCCCTGCGTATGCCGCATCGCTCCTCGTCTCCATCCAGAACCTTCGCTTCACGGGCGTCGGCACCGCCAAGTCGGTCACCGTGGTGGTCCCGGCGTCGCTCTGCGACTCCGTGCGGTGTGTGCAGGCGATAGAGCTCGTGCTGCACCTTCACAGCCCGGGGGGGGGGGGGTGTGGGGGGGGGGGGTGGGTGGGGTGGTGGGTGCAGCACATCGCCGACAGAGGGTTCGGCCTGTTGTCCCACAAGCACAGCCTGGCTGCTCATAACGTCATGGACACCGTGTTGGTCGACGCCGGCGGCCAAGTCCTATACCTCACGGCCATGGGTGAGGATGGGAACAATATCTTCGCGCGGAGAAGGACCAATGCCAAGCACGGAACCTGCGCGTATATTTGCGCACTAAAAATACCCCTATACATGACAGTTTCCTATTGTCACGGTCTCACGGATAAGCGAAAATGCATCACAGTTAACTCATGATGACGGTTTAATAAAACGTAACCTATCCCGCATCATATATTTTTCAGATCCAAAGAGAACATCACAGGTTGGTGTTTTGGATGGTCATAGATAAACTGGTAGGCAACAATAGGAGGAGGCTATGGTGACCAAAGCAACCGTCATGATTCTTTTGTCATGTCAACTATAAGCCATATCATTTACTGATGTAAGACCCAACGTGGCTGTCACCTTTCCATGTCATCAGCAGGCTTTCTGTGGCCTTATTCATGAGGCCCGTTTGATCATCAGTTTTTTTACCAATTAGGCCCATATTGTGTGACCACTATTGGGCTGGCCTAATTTTTTTAAAAAAAAATTGGCCCATTGTAGACCAACATAGATCAGCAAGCATTCACATGCAAATATAAATTCACACCAAATTCAAATTTAAACTCGCACCAAATTCAAATTTAAATTGACACTGATCAAGTCATGACAAATCGCATGGATCATCGTAGATACATTTATATAGGGAGATGTGCCAAGTTGAAAAACGTGCGTAATTGGGATGCCAAACTATTGGAGAGGGTTTTTCCTCAATTTGCCAAAAAAATATGGATGAGAAAGGCATTTGCCAAACTGTTGGAGATGCTCATCTCCAAGAGTTTCCCATATTTTATTTTGCAAATCTTGATTTTCGCTAACTCCTAAACAAATATAGAGAGGGAAAAACTGTCAGGCTCTATGGATCGTCTAGTGTAGATTATTCATAGTGGGTAGAACACTTACAATCGTGATGCGCATACCTCCGTGGAGTAGTATTGGTTCGTCAGTGGAGGTTGTGCACGGGCAGCGACGCAGCGACGGTCAGGGAAGAGGGAGAGCATCGTTGATGCGCGGCGGCTATGAAGACTGGTGTAGCTTCGCGTCGCTGGCATCATGACCCTCTTGATCGGTCTAGATTTAGAAGGTGGGGAGTAGAGGCTATAGTGAACCTCTTGTCGTGCCCCGGCCCCCATCTCCTCTTTATATAGCGTTGCACGACGGGGACCCACCAGCCATATATTGGGCTAGGCTCCTCCGATCAGGGAGCGAGGTCAAGGCCCAGTTGGTGTGGAGCCAACTAGCGGGAGATCAACCTAACATTCGTCCCTCGATCTCACCATATATATTTAACTTTAAATTCACTTTACTCATTCCATCACAGATTAGTGCATAGAGCAGTTTCATCATCATGGTCAATCGCCGATAGATTTAACAGCTACAATATACATCTCTGATCTGAAACAAATTCTTTAACTTGTGGACCCTTATTGTTCTGAAAACATAGGCTTTCCCTTAAACCCATGTCGATTACGAGTTCTCTAAACTCACTAGGTGGTAATCCTTTGGTGAGCGAATCTGTAAACACTTGCTCAATACAAATTCAGAAAAAAAACACTTTCTTAATACTTTCGGTATGATTCCGTATTATCTCCTTCACAACATATACCTTAATCTAAATGTGTTTGGGAGCACACTTGATTCCTTGTCTTAGGAGTAAAATACTTAAATGGTTATTGTTGTTGTTAACAATTATCAACTCTGGGTATAGGTTTTTCCTTTAACCACTTTGCCTGTCCCTTAGCCTCATAACACGCTATACAATAGCTTTGCATCGTTGATAATATCATAACTGTTTCATTTGGAGATTTTCCACAATAAAACTCTAAATGTGAGTGTTAGCAACTATTGTGGATTCCTTTATATATGTTGCCAAACTCAACATTTGTACCCACAAACATTTGAGAGTACTTATTCTTTCTTTCTTAGCATGAGGCCAATATTCTCAATTCCATTACGGTGATCTATATCTGGATTAGACTTTTTCCAAAATAATCCGGATAAATGAACTAGATCAAGGAAAAATCATACTTTCCAACAGCTGAAGCATATGACTCCATATTCATTCAATCTATCATACATGTGTTCCCATAACAGTAAAATTTCTAAACTATTGGCCTTGACCATGGGAGCAAGCATAGGTTTATTTGCATGCATACTTTATTTCTTTAGAATCTTTTCTAAGCATGCTTTTACAATAATTCTAACACTCCATTCTTTTATCTCGGTGAATTCCAATTCCTAGAATGGAAGACGCTTCACCGGGACCATTCTTATTGAATCTTTGAGGGCAAAAACTTTCTTGTTTAACAGTAGATTTAATATCACTACTATCCACATACATGATTAGGAAAATAAATTTCCCATTCATAAACTTTGCACAAATGCAATTGCCCTCCTTATATTCTTTAAAACCCAAACTTTCTAATTGTCTCCAACTTTAAATACTGTTGTTTAGAGGCGTACTCTAATCCATAAATGATTTCTTCAAGTGGCATCTCTAACGTTGTTTTTCATTCATGACAAAAGCCTTGGGTTGTGCCATGTGAACATTTCATACAAATCCCCCTAAGGGATATTGTCTTTATATTCATCATAATGTGCCACTATCACGTATTTCAATCTATTCATTCTTTTGACGTAAATCCTTCGCTACAAGTCATGCCTTTTTTCTCTTTACACATTCCCTTTGGAGTCACATTTCGTCTTGTAGACCCCTTATAGCCTATTATTTTGGCTATAATAGAAATTTCTTTTGAGTTACAAACATTGTTGAAATTCATCAGTTGCATTTTATCTTGAGCGAGTCGTCGCTTCTCGTGACTTGCTCTTTCATTCCCAAGAGGCAATTGATTCTTTAGTCTGTTGTATCACAAGATCCATGTATTGACCAATGTGTTACTCTTATAACACAGGGGTGGTATGCAATCCTACTTTTATTCAAGTCTTAGGCATTTGCAAGCCATGCTCCTCCAGATTGCTTCATCATTAAACTTTATTATTTGGGTTTATTCTCTCATATGGCTTTTTAAGCACCGTGTTTGTATCTATGAGACTTGTCCAATGTAAATACTGGCTGACGGTGCTATTTCTCTACATAAGGGTATCGTTATTATCACCGTTGTACTCCTATACATTAGGGGAAGAGGTTATCTTTCGCTTGCCTTTATCAACATCACAATCATTATATTTCTCTTATCTTTATTAATATCACAATCCTCTTCCTCGAAATATGGCATTAACCTTATTGTCATTAATTTGAAACCATTCAGAACTTTTATGAATGAGGAAACTTTGATTACTTCACTTCACCCACATGATTATGTCATGCAAAAATAGTTATTTCTCAATTCGTATTGGAGTACTTTTTCCTCATTCAGCTTTAATGATTCAACATAATTCTTTATTATCAGTACTTTTGCAAGTCACACTCACATATCATTCTTCTACTCATTTCATTGCACAATAGAAGAGCATGGACAATATTATGATAACATAAGAGCTATCCCAAACTTTTCTCCCTATGTGGGATATACTGAAAACACATGATTCATCATATAAACCTTCTTGCCATCCAGGATGAGTACTGTGTCAGAACTTTCCCCACCATGCGGATCATTCTCAATATGGAACTTTATTCCAAAATCAATTCGAATACTTTGTTACACACGTGCTTAATTCGACATTGGTCAAATTAAACATGTGTGTGACTTTTTACATTTCTTATCATTAATTTCCTTCATAAAGAGTACATGAAAGGCATTTCATGGATCAATATCCATGAATGCTTTTCCTTTTCAAGCCATTCTTTAAAGAGAATACAGTCCACCATGCAATGACCTTCCTTCTTTCAGATCTTTCTATTATGATTTCCTGAATCACTAGTACCCAGCCTACTTTTCTCACTGTCTTTCAAGAATAAAAGCATGGAGATCTTTATCCAAAGAAAAATATTCGACAATAATCAATAATAATGAGTAAACTTTGAAATCTTTAAGTTCTATTATATATCACTATTGGGCAAAAATAGAATAAAACATCATTTTCTACATTAATTCCACATCATCGTTGGGCAGAAGTGAGATTATAATATGAGAATCTCAATTGACTTTTAACTGCTCAAAATTTAATTCTCTCGTTGGTTCGAATTTAATTAAAAGATAATCAACATTCATCATCATTGCAGTGAAAACATGAAAAATATTTTTTTCTATTTTAGGACATTTCTTTATCTTTGTTTATTCTCTAAAAATTAATCAGGATGATGCAAAATTTATCACATATCTAAACTTTAGACTAAACACATAAATAAATTAAAACGTTGGTCAAACAATACCATAATTTACAATGAAATATTTCTGTTCTCAAAACTAATCCCGTTGGTTCAAATTTAATTAGAAGATGATAAACATTAACTTTGCAGTGGAAACATTTATTCAATACTTATTCATAAGCATCACTTTCTTTATTCATCTACTCTCTAAAAAATATCCCGTTGGTTCAAATTTTCCAAAGATTTAAAAAATTCAAATATTTAACATAATTCATTGAAAAATCACTTTTGAAACAACAAAATAATAATTAAAAAGACACTGTTTATTCCCCGATGGCCCACCTTTCTCTTTTTTTCCTTCGGCAAAACAAGCTTGCAGGGCGCTCAGCCCAGCGGCTCGTGCTGCCGTGTGGCCCCATGCAGCAGTGGCCTAGTTGTTCGATCAGTACTCATAGCCACGCTAGCCGGCCCAGCGAGTAGACTGTAGCGGCCCACATGCTCTCCATGCCCGCGCAGGCCGTGACCTATCTCTGGGCCAGGAACCTGGTTCCCCACCTGGGCTTCAAGTGCCCCGCAGGCCCAGCTAAGACACCAGGCAATCTCAGCTGTTCATAACCATCGGACAGCTGCGCTTTTATCTTGGAGGAACAAAACCTCTTGGCCAGCCAGCTCCCCTTTCTCTATCAGCATCCGGACGGCGGTGGCACAAGGCGGCCAACCTACGAAGAGATCATGCTCCTCATCATTTCTATCACGCTGCAACCAAAAAAAACCACCCAACGGCGATGAGGTGCCACCGGAGCAGCTCGCTCCTCTGTCCCTATTCCCTCCTTTTCCTTTTTTTTCTTGGCTAGCAATGGCTGCGCCCTCTGAGCAGCGCGGCCAACGCCAACAGTGATGGCAGCGGCCGGTTACCGCCGATGTCGATAGCTCTGGCTGGTCGGCCCTCCTTTTCTTTCAGATCCTCTATTCTTTCCTCCTCCCTTCTAGTTCCTCACACGAAACGAGAGAAGGAGCCCTCGGCCGGAGGAGATGGAGTGGTACTAGAAACCGTGGTGGCGCCGCCGCGGATACCCTCACCAGAGCGTGCGCTCCCCTCTGGGTGAGCACGGTTCGGTTGAGTGGCCTCGTTGCGGTGCCCTGTCCCCCCACAAACAAGGTTGCAGGGCGGCGTTCTTACCGCACGACGGTGGGGGTAACCCTCAGGTAGGCTCCTGTCTTTCCTGTCTATCCTTTTCTTTTAGGGTTAGAGTTTAGATGTTCATCCAAATAGTCGACGAGATATCGTCGGCAGTCTACCGAGGGGTATACGCAAGGTAGTAGATTGATCGGTGAAGGTGCACCTGAGACGAACAAGCGTTGCGTAGAAAGCACGAGACACAAAATTTATACAGGTTCAGGCCGCCACGAGGCGTAATGCCCTACGTCCTGTGTGTTGCTGTATTGTATTGCATGTAGATGATCTGAGTTGAGGGGATCCCCTGCCCGCCTTATATAGTCCGGAGGGCAGGGTTACAAGTCAGTTTTACCATACATATCAGATTACAATCCTAACCGAACAAGAAAACTAATCGGCTAGATACAAGGAAAGCTATTTCCTTGTCCGCTAAGTCTTCGGTGGATATACGTGATCCTCAGGAGATCGTGTAGACGACGCGTCCTTGGCAGTCCGGGCATGATCGGATGACTCGGCCCATGTTTAGCCATGCGGGTATACGGGTCTATACCCCCATAGCTAGTCCCCAAACACCTTGCATTCGTCGGGAGGTGCTATTATATTAGAGAGTCCATTTCTTAATAAAGAAGAAGCTACACCTTTTCGGAACTGAGATAAGGAACCCGGCAGGACCGGTTGCTAGGGGTATTTCACTTGTGTGAGGAAAGAGGGGAGAACAAAGCCTAGCGGGAAAGATTAAGCAAGCAGCAACCATTTCTTATTGGATAGATTCCTTTGCAAACATAGTGAAGTGACTTTGATCAATTCATTCTATTTCGTTGATAGCCTCACACGCACCTTTTGTTTACTTATCTTTTGAATTGATTTACTATGTATTGGCCTATGCTCATAGGGATAGATTCGTCCATCGTAACTTTGATTGTTGTGTATGTTTCGTATTGATTGGTACCAGTCGTAGGATTGGAGGAATCTGGTAGATTTCCCGTCCCATTGAATGGAATATACTTTCCCTTTGACCTAGCCCCAAAAGCTGTAGCCGTCCCCGCGTAAACTAATATCCCGTTAGCGTCCTGGTTAAAACCCAAAGCTTTGCTAAAGATACTGGTTCGTTCCGAGGAGAGGCCCTAGCTAGAGTAGTAATGAAGTGAAGGCAGCAAGCTATTCAACCCTTCTGGTGGGTATACTTCTCTTCTTACCCTAACTTACCAGCTCAGAAAAAATTTTAAAAAATCTTCTCTTTGGTGAAGTGTATCCACTTTTGGTTCTTGGGAAACAATACCTCCACCGTAAGGTGAAGTGTATTCACTTAGTCCCCGAACCTGATAGTAGGTGACGTAGACACGTAGTGTCAGGGTCATAGTCTTTGTTCTTCGTAATCATGTAAAGCTTTGGCTAAGTCTCCTAGCACCTCCTGTGCTCGGAGGTACAGGCGAAATGACGAAGTCTCCGAGCAGTTCAGTGCTTGGAAATGCTGACGAAGCGACAACAAAGTCCCCGAGCACCTCCTGTGCTCGGAAGTACAGGCGAAGCGACGAAGTCTCCGAGCAGTTCAGTGCTCAAAAATGCTGTTGAAGCGACGACAAAATCCCCGAGCAGCTCCTGTGCTCGGAAGTACAGGTGAAGCGACGAAGTCTCCGAGTAGTTTTGGTGCTCAGAAACGCTTGACGATGACAACGTAGTCCCCGAACAGCTTTGGTGCTCGAAAACACCTGACGAAGGCAACGTAGTCTCCGAACAGTTTTGGTGCTCGGAAACGCCTGACGATGACCACATAGTCCCCGAGCAGCTTTGGTGCTCGGCGAGGAGCGACGAGTCCCCACCGTGGTCGAGATGGTGTCCGAGCAGCGCGAGGACGGCGAGGAGCGGCGATGAGTCCCGAGCGTGATCGGAAACGATGTCTGAGCAGCGCGAGGACGACGAAAAGCAGCGACGAGCTTTGTCGGGGCTTATGGAGAAATCGTCGGCGAGTGCCCGAGATTTGTCGGGGCTTATGGAGAAGTCGGCGGCGAAAAATCATGGAGATAATTTCCGGAGATATATGGAGGTCGAAAAATATGTAGAAGAGTATTAAAATTGTGACTTAGCTTTGTGACGTCGAGCGGAGTGGTCGGCGTGTCGAGGAATTGGTTGGTATGACTCGCGTGATGGCTCGACGTGGTTCTAGGCTTGCTGCTGTCGAGGTCGCTGTAGAGCGTTTAACAACGAGAGGTGTAATTAATTTTCTGCCAGCAAATATCATATAGATTTGTGGAGAGATCCGAAAACAAGACATGAATCATAAAAAATCATAATTAAAATATTTTAATTAAAATGGAAAATATGACTTAGTTGTTTCCTTGAAGTAGTGATCGGATCATGGAGGTCGTATAGGAGCAACCGAAACGTAGACATGCATACGTGCTGCATTAATGCATGGTCCTGTAGATTGAAGCATGGCTCGGCGATGGCAGGTAGTAGTCGTTGATCTCATGGCTTCGCTTTTTTAAGACGAACACATGTACATGGATCTTCCAGGCCTTGCAAAAAAATCAGATCGGATCTGATACCAGTTAGTCACCGGGCTTTTCTTTTTCTCCTCACGAGTTGATGTTGACTTCGGTAAAAGTGCACGAGAGCCGGAGCTTGATTTGTCGGGTCGCGGTGTTGATTGAGCGCTGTTGCTGCGAGAAGCTGTGTCGCCGCAGACGGCGTTGACGATGAAGGATTGTTGCTGCCGCCGGACGTCGTTGACGAAGAAAATACCCATCTGGTCCGCTGTGGTGGACGACGACGTGGAGCGGTGAGAGCTCGGCAATATGTGGATGGAGTGCTCGGCGATACGTCGATGGAGAGCTTATGTGTACAGCTAGACCGGAGAACGCCGTGGAGTTCGATGTCTTGACGAAGTTCCCGAGCGTAAAGCTCGACTGGAGAATATGGCGGGGGCTGTCGTGTATTGGAAAACGACAACTTGGAGATCCCCTGGAGGTCGGCGAGTCATGGAGAGCGGCGAGTCCTCAGCCTGATCGGATACGGTGTCCGAGCAGCGAGAGGACGGAGAGAAGTGGCGACGAGCGGCGATGAGTTCTTACGGAGAAAAATCTTCAATGAGTGCCCGAGAGCGTGGTCGGGTCTTTTGGGGAGGTCGATGAGGAGCCAGAACGTATGACTTTTTGGAGAGATCAGCGACCGGTGCCCGTTCCTTTCGACGGGGCTTGTGGAGACGCTGCTAAAACTACCCAAACGTCCCTGGGGCTTACGTAATAGCGAAGATTAACGTTCGAGGCGTCTATGGGGCTTACGTGGTGGCGAAGCTGCCTGCGTCTGGCAGGGCTTACGTTTATCGTGGGCGATGGCTTCCCGAATCTATCGGGGCAGTTGATGAAGGGACGAAATCGGGCAGCCTGCGCGATGCAGGGCTTATGCGTCGTCGTGACTAGGCCGCCCGAACGGGTTTGGGACTTACGCGTAGTCGAAGTCGTGCTGCCCGAACAGTTGCAGGGCTTATGCATAGTCGAGGTCGTGCTGTCCGACCAGTTGCGGGGCTTATGCATAGTCGAGGTCGTGCTGCTCAAGCAGTTGCGGGGCTTACGTCGGTGATGGAGAATCGTGGAGATAGCCTTGGCGATGATATCCGGAGGAGGCGCCCGAGTCTGGTCGGGGTTTAAGTCGGCGGCGAAGAATCTTGAAGGTAATCTTAGCGACGATATCTGGAGATATATGGAAGGTTAAGAATATGTAGAAAAATATAAAAATATGATTTATCTTGGTCGATGTCGGGCGGTATCGTCGACGTGTCGCTTAGCGGCTTGGAGGAGTTGCTCGACGTGGCTCGTTAGACGATTCGACGGCTTGACAGTAGCTCGGATGGAGGACGATGAGGCTGTTTTGTTTTGGAGTAATTGGTGCATTGGTAGCAGCTCGGAAAGCATGGCTCATCTTGTGTTGCTTGATCGCGACGAATACCATTGATGAGGTTCGGCGATGGACAATGGCAAGTGCGGGTGTCAGAAGTCGACGAAGAAAAACCAAAGATCATTAAACAAATCTTTTATATATATATATATATATATATATATATATATATATATATATATATATATATATATATATATATATATATATTAATCGGAATAAAATAGGACTAAGCTTTGCATGCATGGTGGTCCTAAAGGTTGAATCATGCGTGAAGGATAATTTCCGTGCATGCTTTCTGTATCTTTCATTAGCATGCACGAGCCTTTCCTAGGCATGACGCGATTGCATCTATTATCTTCTGTTATCTTCGTTGACTGTACAGCTTGGTGTCGTATCCATGCTCCTCGGATGAGATCGGAAAAAACCGCAAGGCAATTGATCTGCGGACGAAGCCATGCCGCCGGTTGGCGGGTCGGCGGGTTGCGATTAGCCAGCACATGATGCCGTTGGAGGAAGTGGGATCGTAACGAGGTCGCCGCGGATGACGTTGACCAAAAAATTTCTATCTGGTTCGTCGCCGTCGGACGTCGTTGCTGTGGTCGACGATGACGAAGAAAATCACCGTCTTTTTCGCCATGGAATTAGGAAGCACACCCTCTACCTGGCGCGTCAACTGTCGACGAGATATCATCGGTGGTGTAAGCGCGAGACACAAGATTTATACAGGTTCAGGCCGCCACGAGACGTAATGCCCTTTGCTGTATTGTATTGCTAGTAGATGATCTGAGTTGAGGGGATTCCCTACCCGTCTTATATAATCCGGGAGGCAGGATTACAGGTCGATTTTACCATACATATCAGATTACAATCCAAACCGAACAAGGAAACTAATTGGCTAGATACAAAGAAAGCTATTTCTTGTCCGCCAAGTCTTCGGCGAATATATGTGATCCTCAGGAGATCGTGTAGACGACGCGTCCTTGCCAGTTCAGGCCTGATCGGATGACTCAGCCCATATTTAGCCATGTAAGTATACGGGTCTATACCCTCACACAAATCTTCTCATTGGAAAATCGTTTCTCTTTTTTGTGCCCGCACAACGGCAGTCATCTCTGCGCAACAGCAGTTGTCTTTACAACGGTGGCAGGTGGATCCCTCCCGCTGACATCCATGTCTTTTCCCTTCTCTCAGTATCTTTCAGATAGTATTAGGGTTTCAACCGAGTCAAATTTGAATTCTTTCTATACTTTTCCTTTCAATTTCTACCCGATCTTAATCTCCACGCTAGAAGCCTTGGCTCTGAACCATTGACAGGCTCTGTAGATCGTCTAGTGTAGATCCTAGCAGGTACAACACTTACAATCACGTTGTGCATACCTCCGTAGAGTAATATTGGTTCATCGGTGGAGGCTGCGCACGGGTAGCCACTGTCGGGGAAGAGGGAGAGCATCGATGATGCACGACGGCAGTGATGACTGGTGGAGCTTCCCGTCGCTGGCAGCACAACCCTCTCAATCGGTATAGGGTTAGAAGGTCGGGAGTGATGGCTACAGTGAACCTCTTAGTGCCCCGCCCCTACCTCCTCTTTTTATAGTGGTGCGTGACGGGGTTCCACCAGCCATATATTGGGCTGAGTTCCCCGATCAGGGAGCGATGTCAAAGTTGTGTTGGCTGTTGGGCCAACAGCATGAGACTAACCTAACAAAAACGAGGTCATCTCTAAGGGTTTCTAATACTTGCTTCCCAAAACAAAAATTTGGAAAAAAAAAATTGTTGGCGCAATTTTTTTTTTTTCTGTCATCGCGTCGCCGCTGATTTCCACCTAGTGGCTCTGCGATACCCAGCAGCCGTGGGCAGCCAGGCTGCTTTTGTTTTCAGTACTATGTTTCTCAAAATCAGATTAGTGCTTTTGTTTTTTTAAAAAAACTTAACCTTAAGAGAAGACCTTCTCACACAGGTCAAGAAAATCCACTGAAATTCGCTTTCGTTGGGTTCTATTAACCAACTTAGCTAGAGGCACTTGTGTCATTTGATTTAAATTTTTTGTTTTCTCTAAGTGAGACAAGTACCATGCGAGCAGCTTTCCGCAGGCAAGCAGCGACCATCACCTGAGCAGGCAGCGACAGTACCACATGCAGCGGCCATCAGCTGCCATCAACAAGCATGGCTGCCCACAGAGGACTACGGCCTGGCACATATGAGCCAGCAGCCGGCCAGGCCAATGTCGGCGACGGCGATGGCCATGCCTACAGCAAATAACTGCTAGGAGAATATCGAGACGAGAGGATCGAAGGTTTACCTGAACCCTAGGCACCCACGGTGAAGAACCTGCCGTGCGAAGAAAAGATCGCGGGAAAGAGAAGATGCACGACTTCTCTTGGTGAGCATATTTACGCACTGAAGGGAGATTTTGCCAAGTTCCCAAATTTAGCAACTGATTTGCAAAACTGTTAGAGATGAGTTTTTCTATTTTTTTTACCAAATAACAAGGATGGAGAATTGATTTGTAAAACTGTTGGAGATGCTCCTACAAACATTTTTCCAGACCATATATCTATAGAAAAATATAGGGTGACATTGGATTGGCTTGCATCTCTCTTATTATTAATATCCAATGAGTTTAAAAACTTGAGAAAAACTAGGGATTCTATAAATCATGCAAACATTTATGGGTAAACACAGGGCGACACGCAGCTCTACACTCGTCTAAAGTGTCATAACATTTTGGTTTCGGACTTTGATCCATGCAACAATAGCAATAACCTTGTGGGCACCGAAAGATTTTACAAAGTTTGAGTCCCCTTTTGCTCTCTAGTGTTGTGTCAGTGACTCTATATCCCGGACTCCGTAGTTTCAACATTGAGTTGCTGACAAGGATGACCTAATTGATTGTGTTTATTAGGACATTATGGATATCAAGAACAAATTTAAGCACAAAGAGTAGTTGACAATAATACACTTACATTGCGCGTGGAATGTGAAGAGAAAAAATATAAGCATCAAGGCTCCACACCAGCTGCCCCTTATTTTCATACTGGATCGTCAACTGTGTCTCAGTTGACTGGCCTCACACAACCATGGTTCGAGAAGTTCAAGGGCATGCATATATATACACAGAAACAGTACTAGAACCAAACAGATCAATTATCTTCCGGTGTCTATCTCTACCAATATATATTCTATATTTGTATCTATATCCTCTTCTTTTATGCCCGATGTCGCTATCCTTTCTCATCTCTTCGCTGTGTATATCTCTTCTCGATATCTGTATCTCTGTCTCTTTGAATTTAAAAAATATAAATACATAAATGGCATTTACTGTTGGCCTGCATTCGTTGCATGGTGCTCAGTATGGATCGTGCATACCATGTTGCATTTATTCATCAACAACGCATTCCGGTTCGAACCTCAACATTATTGTTAATTTCAGATCTGTGTTATCTTTGCCATAATCTGTTAGCTTTACTTCCCATTACAAGTTTACAGAGATAAAAAAAATATTGAGGCTCCATCATGTCAAAGACCTTCATGCATGGTCAATGCTCCATTGCAATTTGGAGCCAATTATCAACTTCCAGTGCCACGCATGTCACATAAGAACATCGGAGTTGTTAGGAATAATTAGACATGTGATCAATTAGATTAATTTGTCATTAGCAAGTGTTCTTCCCAATAATGTAGACAATCGCTCACCGTCCGTCGTCCGCCATGTACTCCGAGAGATCTCAGACCGCCAAATGCCTCTTGTCACTCCAACGGGACCCGCACTAGTGGCAGTGGTGGCCGTAGTTCGCCGTCACCGTGCCCTCAGCCTCTGCCCTCCCCTCCGGCGGTGGTGGCCGGAGTTCGACGTCATCGTGCACTGGTGGCTTGCAGCGATACCCTCCATGGCTGGAACTCGTCAGGGTTGGGTGGCATCCGCCCAGCCAAACTCCATGGCCGGAGAAAGGGTGTTTGCCCCGATCCGCCATCGGAGGTAATGGGGGAGGAGGGAGAGGCAAAAGATGGCTGACTCCAGCTAGGCGGCGATGGTTGTAGGCGGCAGCGGCGGCTAATGGGGCAGTTAGGGTTAGGGAAACCCTAACCGCCCCTCTCTCTAATAGGGCGTGAGTGTGGGTGCCTGGGTGGGCTAGATAAGCGACCCAGGCCCAGGTTGCCTGGTGCCTGCGCACCCCCCCCCTTCCACTCTGCTAGCCGGGCTGGTCGTGGGTGGCCGACTTCGGCAGCTGCGAAGGGGAAGCAGCAAAAATGTGAGGACAGAGTTATCACGCCCCGATCTACTTTTAAAACATCTAGATAAAAACACTTGCAACATACATCTAAAGGAATATGAAACACGAGTTGCAACAACAGATTTACTTTTAAAACATTTAGATCAAAACAATTACAACATACGTCGTAACACACGTGAAACACTCAGAAAACATGTGTGTGAAACATTTTAAAAAATATCTTAAAAAAATTGAAGAACCATTTGCAAAACATAAGCAATATCCAGATATAACACTTGCAACATAGGCGAGTAGACACTGCAACATGTGCAACATTTTGATATACTTTTGGGAGCGCCATGGCTGTCAGATCTGCGGGCACTGGAGGCTCCCGATGGGGGAGGACGTCGGTGTGGGGAGAGGGGGATCCACCAGGGTGGGGGAGGAGGACGCCTAGGTGGGGAAGGAGCCGTCGGAGATGAGTCCCATGCCGGATATGCACCACGCACTGGGAAGCGCCCTGCACCGGAGCTGAGGCCGGGGGTGGCCGACCGGAGAAGAGGAAGGGGGTCACTGGAAGTAGCAGCATGGAGCGCCAGGGACACCACCGCGCCGGAGGGGGAGGAAGGCAGCGGGGCTCGCTGTGTGAGGGTGTGCTTCGGCAGAGAAGCGTCGTTGCGGAAGGAGCGGTAGCGAGCGGTGCGACGGTCTTTTTTTTATTACGAAAGTAGGCAGGGATGGGCAGTGGGCGGTCCATTTGGAGTTGGCCGCATGGGGACGGGCTGCGGGCGCGTGGCGTCCGGCGCATCCGGACGTCCGCCGCGTATCCTTTCCGTATTTCCATTGGATTGAATTGACATTAGAAGTATGGATGATGGATTAGCTTCTTGGAGGCCCTAGTCTTGGGTAAATCCTGGATCCGCCACTACGGATTACCACCATCCGCAATGAACCGGGCGCTAGTTGCAACCACGGCCATTGGTGACAATCTAGGACACAGGACATGGACGGGCGGCCTGGCACGTATCAGCACGAAGGCCAGTTGCATGACAGGATCCTCAGCCGCAACTTAAGGGGTGCTAGCGGCAACCACAACCGGTGGCACCCAATTCCATTTTCACGGAGGTTTAGGCGATTTGAAACTAGCAAACATTCTGACCACAGCGCCTCTCTGCGCCAGATTTTTCATGTTGCAGCTCTCCTGCCGCTAGCTTTCACAAGCTGTGACATGAGCGCTAACGCAGGCTAAGAAAAAGTAAATATTTATTTCAAAATGCTATATCTTCTAAACGGTATATCTATTTTAAATTTTGTATGCACTATTGTGTTCTATATGACGAGACGAATAAAACTAGATCTCACTTGCATGTTTCAAATATTTTTTTTTCTAGTGATAATTTATGTAAGTTAACTTATGACTTATAGAATCTTACGTACACATGTTGTGTTTAATAACTTCTGTTGGCTTTGATAAGTTTCGATATATAAGTTGATTCGTTTCTTTTGTGGGTTAATAATTTTGTGTTTTCAAGTTTTGGCAGAAGTTATAAGTTCATTCTTTTATTTGTGTTTAACAACTTTTTGTAAATAAGTTGCGTTTCATAGCTTTTAGGTTTTTCACATTATGTCACATAAGTTGCTTCTAGAAAAAAAAAATTCATCGAAACATAAGGAAGCGAGATCTAGTTTCGTTCGCCTCGTCACGTAGAATACACTGGTGCAGATGAAATTCAAAATAGATACTCCATTTAGAAATTATAGCAATTCAAAATAAATGTTTTTGTTTTTTTTTTTGCCTGTGTCAGCGTGATGTTAACATGCAGGAGGTAAGCCGTGCGCAGCCAAACACCACACGAAAATAAGCACCCCACACCGTCCAAAACAAAAAAAGGTGGAATTATTTTTTTTCTAAAAAAGGAAGCAGTGACATGTAAGAATTTTGTTCGCTCCATTCAATTTTAATGAACGTTCGCTATTTAGTCTAAACTTATATGGTTTTAGTCTAAACTTGAACGTGTGATTGTGTGCCTTATTAATCCTAAACCCAATGTGCCTTATTATTCCTAACCCATTTTTTATGTAGTCCAAGCCTAAACGTGTGATTAGTCTAAGAGCATATGCCGTCACAGAACACCTAAGAGCTCAAGGTAATCAGTCTACATCCGAAATGTGTCATTGTGTGCCTTATTAGTAGTAACGGTCTCTGGATGTGATATGACCTAAATAAACAACTTTATCTTTTCTCTAACCGAATCGTTTAACTGTAAGCAGCTTTTGAAATAATTATGGCCAATCCAGACGAAGGGCGTCGTGCACTGAGCAGTATCACAAACAACAATGCTACCATGTCCATGTGTGATTAGTTTACTTGCGAATTAACAAACAAAAGTATCTACATCAATATATCACCCAGATGAAGCTAAGCTGTAGGAGGGAAGAACGGAACCAACAACAAAAAAAAAAAAAAAAAAAAAAAAGAGAGCAAAATGAGATGTCCGATGAACAAAGATATGAACAGGAAGTGACGTGAACAACACACAAAGAATAATATAAAACCAGATAATTTAACCAACAACTCATTCAACAAGCATATGTTCTCCGTTCTTCCTCCTGTGTTGATAATGCAAAGGCAAATTGTACCTTCTATTGATATATATTTTTTTTTTCAAAATCGGTAGGAGCAATTCAGACACTGCAGAAGATGGATATGATTTTCTGGGCATATGGTACAGTCAGCGTTGATGTACTGAGCATAAACATGTCATTCGCAAAGTTGGGGCGAGAGTGCCAGCGATATGAACCATATTTGGGTGATTTAAAAATGCATGCATAAAGTGCTTCCATAAAGATCACCAAGACATGCTTAAGGACTTAGGCAGAATGTAAATTAGATGGCTAATGATAAAAATAACTTTATTATGCCTTCTTATGTGAAAGTGTTTCCTAGATTATATAAATGCTCAAATACAATTGTATAGAGGTAGAACTATAGAAAAATAATTCGACACTTGATTGTTTCGATATGCTTCCATAAAATAAAACCGTAACGTTAGCATAGGCATCATACTATTAGGAGTTAAGACAAGATTGTTGCAGGAGTTTTCTTCATTGTGCCAAAAAATAAGGTTTGAGAGTGGGTTTAACAAACTTTTGAAGATGCTCTCGAGACAAACAACGTTTTAGGCAGGAATTACAAATTTGTACCATTTATTAAAAAACTCTAACCAGATTAACGACGGTCTAAAACTGCAAGCTGTTCCCACTCCGAACCCCTAAAGAGAAACCTTGTCACGAGCTAATGTTTTGGACGACACGTTCAGATTTCTAGTATTGGGTATTGCAAAGGACTATAGATACCACAAAACTCCACATCTAACGGAATGTATCCGAATATACATAAAAAAAAGGGCGTTTTGTAACTGGGGTTTTCCCAAATAATTCGTGGTAAACAAATAGACATTGATCAGTTATCTATATGTACACCTGCATCGTTGAGATACGTGAAGGACACATCAATAATCAGAACTAAGAATTTTACAGGGTCGTATCAAAAATGGAATTATCAACTGTTGAATCTGGGATCCATAACCGGAAGGTATACAGGAATGCCAAAGGATATCACCTAATCCTGGTGAACAACGCTGCCCGATTCACGACGACGTATCTTCTCTTGTGGAGTGCTGATCGAGCCATGATATGATATCATTGAGAACTTGGAATATTGTCTCGTCCGGTTCACCTTCCAAGATAGCATGATATGCACCTTTGTAGAGGCACAGCTTCTTGTCTTGGCTCTTTGCTTTCTCATAAAGAGCCTTACTAACTGCCGGGTCAGTAACCAAATCAGCCTCACCATGCAAAATGATCAAGGGCAAAGAAACCTGTGCAACATGAAGCAGGCTCCAACCATCAAAGTAATGACAGTTGCAGAATACAAAAATACATCCATGATTCTATATTCTTAATACACACTTTGTCAAAAGATGTCTTACAAAAACAGCATCATTGTTAACATTGAAATCTCATAAAGGAAAGTGTTTTATCTGATTAAAAAATGTCTTTTTTTGTAATTCTACATCAAGCATTAATTTTACACTATCCAAGCATAGTTCTAAAATTCAAAACATGAGAGCCGTGTAATTTATAACATTTTGGCAGTAAGATAAGACTATGGAGTGACCACCGGAGATAACACCTAGAAAGTGGAGAGCCACAAACCTCTTCCAGACGCCTTTCTATCTCTTGTGTCGTTCTCAGCATCTCCAGAGCTGTTCGCAAACGTGGTTTATCCTTGTAGGCAATCACATTGAAAGAACACTGCGTTGGACAATGAACTAATAAGTGCATTCTAATCACAATGATCAGCTCAGATTGGCAATGATCTAATAAATAAATTTCAAAAGAAATAAACTTATTTATCTTTCAACCAAATAGTATTTCACAAACCCACAATCAAAGAAAAGGAACTCAAATGCATCTTCGTACATACTCTAGGGTCTAGGGTTATAAGGGACGATAAAACCACAAGTAGCAGTAAAACCACAAAAATCCACCTGTATGCTAAAATTATTTATTCTACTTATCACTGGAGAAGATACGAATGCATACTACTTCCAACTGGAGCATGAAACAATATTAAACAGACCATATTGTTTTTTCACATTATTTTACAAAATATATATGCTTTGAATAATTGTGTCAAATACAATGCAGTCAAAATGGAAGAAAACAAGGAAATATTTATTAAATGAGAGGATCACATGTTAGTTCCAGAGAATAGTGTGAAAGATAGTGACCTGCTCTTGTTTCTTCTTCTCTTTGAATGCCAACTCAGCTAAATCCTTTTGAGGAACAAGCTTTTCTTTCGGCAGAAGTTTGGCCATAAAAATTAGAACTTGCTGAATGGGCCAAGGTGGAACCACATCGTCTGCTATCTATTGAAATGAATTTGTGAATAAGTGGTAAGGCATTAACTTGTATATATAACAATCCACAAAGATAGAACTACCTTGCACATGGGTGCAACCAGTATGGCACCATTCCATTCATTTGGTTGCTTGAAGTGAACCTTCAATGCAACTGCTCCACCCATAGATTGACCAAACAGAAAGCTCGGGAGGCCTCTATATTCAGGATTTCCTACCCAAAAAACAGGACCATTATACACAAATGATAGCCTTTAAGTTAGGAAACTTTTCACATAAGAACTAAACGTATTTCAAAATCATGTACATACAAGAGACAGCATGAGCCAGCAAGAATGTAATGGCAGAATACCTTTGATCTTTGAAAAGTGTTCGGCTACATCATCAACAAGTGTATCAAAACTGGGAATATATCCATGAAGTCCTTCTGAAAGACCGAAGCCAGGGTAATCCAGTGCAAATATTCCATATCCGGCTGAAGCAATCTTCCTAGCAACCCCTAAAATGAAAACAATCATTAAAAATATGCAAAAAGAAGCAACATATTAAACAAACCTTAAGGTAAGTAGCATCAAAGAGGAAAAGCTAACCATCAAGGAAAAAGGTACATGTGTCTCCATAACCATGGCAAAGACAAACAATTGCCCTCATGCGACGATTCTCCGGAAACCAGCATTTTGAGAAAATCTCCACCCCCCTAGAGTTACGCTCATATAACTGTAGAAGAGAAAGATTCCAAAGGTAAAGGATTGATCAACAAGCTGGCATAAAATTCTAAACAGACAAGAATTAAATGATGTTTCATTATGCTTTCAGAGTCAGGAATACCATTGAGCAAACTGACAATTTTTTACATAGCATGTTACCATCTTAAAATGTATTCCAGGCAAGGAAGAATGGACAAAAAATACCCAACTCCTAAAAGTTCATCACTCACAGCAAAACACTTACCAAAGCAAAGGAGAAACTAATGTACAATTGAACATGCCATGTGAATTTCAACATTATGGTGCCCTGTACTAATTTTTAAAAACGAAATACTGCAACTATCCAATATTTCAATACATTGAGTATTCTGTTCAAGAAAAATACAGTGAGTATTCCTTCAATTCAATTAAATAAATACACCTAACTTACATAGAGTAAAACATCCAAATATTTCTCAAACATAGAGTGCGCACTCATTAGAAAGAAAACAAGGGATCAACTCTATGGAATAAATAACCTAGTATAGAAATGCATGAAATAAATTTATGTGTTGCACTAGTTAAGTTTAGAGATCTAATTATTATGAAGAAATAGTAGAGTTTAAGATACAGTACCTCCTTTGTTCCAATGTCACTATATTGTCCCTGCATCATAATCCAAATGCAAGTGAGAGAAATCATCCATAGCATGAGAAATCAAAAAGTGTGTACCACATTTGTGTACAGACAAGAGACAACTCTAGCTGTTTGATCAGGTATACATATCTCTATGTTTGTGTTTGTTCTTGATGATCATGTATCTTCAATTTTTCAAGCCCAGAGAGAATCAAGTAAAATTGCCACATTTACACAATCACAAAGTTCCTTGCAAATGAAGTTTTTGGTTACAGCATGTTTGTTCATTATAACACAAACAAGTATACACAAATGTTCTTATGATATCCCAAATAATAGACATGTTTGAGTAGCAAAGTAGCAACTCTGACAACAGCACAACACTTTTTCAGTTGATGAGCTTTTCAGAGTTCTTTTATTAGTATATTTCACTCAGTGAGATAATATAGTTAGCTCTAGGAATGGAATGACGCTCATCTTTTGATTCCGGATGGTAGAGCAGTTGATTCAATATTTAAAATGGGTCTGAATCAGAATTTTCTTACAAATGGTGCTTCTAGAAAACACCTTCAAGGCTTTGAGCATGTTTACAAAAAACTGAGAAGCCGATATGTATAGTTGATGGAATCAATGGGCATCCTGCTTTCATCCTTCACATTGTACCCAGTATTAAGGTTTATTCATGGCACTAAAAAAATATTGGTTTACACTGACCACTTCCTGGCAGAACAAACTGTTAACTTGAATTGTTGGAATGGATTTATTGATTCATAGTTGACGCAGGAGTTCGTGAGGTTCGTGACGGTGCAGAGGTTCGTGAGGCAGAAGTGCCACAACAGTTCTCCGGAAAATCCCATGGGCAAACATCAGAGTACATGATGTAAATAAAATTGATTGCAAAATATTTGGAGTGACCTGGGAAAAGACTTAATATTTGGTGAGGGCCACGGGCTTGTCACAAGAACACCTGAATTTTCAGCATGGATAGGCCATAGGTGTTTTCTGTCTTCTTGAAAAAAAAAAATCAGGAACTTCGTTGTATATGGTAGATATATGCCGTATCAACGGATTGGGTGCATATTGTGGAACCGTGATATTTTTTATTTTTTTTTTGGCTTCCCATTATTCACGTATCTGTTGTGAGCTATGGACAGTTACATGAGTGGAATCCCTGAATTTTACAGGTGTGGAATGTGGTACAAAAGTGATATCTCATGGCTCCAAATAATATGTTGCTATTGAACAAATCGATTATCATGGCTGGATGCCTCTCTTGGTACTTTGAAAATATTTGACTCCCATTGCAGTGCACGAGCTAATAGTTATGTTACAACTTACAAATGGAATGTCATGGATATCATGCTTAAAATATCGTTTTTAAATAAATATACATGTTCAAATATAAATTACCATGGTATAAATTTTACCGGTGCAAGGCAAGGGCATTTTACCTAGTCAAGGGCAAACTAGCCAAAGAGATATGGAGCCACCTTTATTTGGAGAAAGAACGATTGGAGGTTGCCTCCATTGTGTCTGTCCGAGATGCTGTAGAGTTCATCATGAAAGCAAAGGAAGATAACGACTGTTGATTATCATTGCCATGTAGTTCATATGGCATGAGAGGAATATTATCAGGGAAGAGGGACGGAGAAGGAAGGCTGAATTCGTAGCACACTGTATAAGATACTATGCTAAAGAGAACAAAAAGATGATGGGAGGGGATCGGCCAACCACCACTACCCGGAGTCAGCAAAGGAAGAAATGGTGCAAACCATCCTGAAGTTGAATTGTGAATTGTGATGCCTCATTCCTACCAACCTCATCATCAGGCAGCTGAGGCTTCTTGATAAGGGATGATGCAGGAGGCGTGGTTGTTACCGGGCGTGGGAGGGTTTGATCACCTCCTCAATGCATTCCATGCTGAGCTAGTTGCCTGCTTTCAAGGCATTCAGATGGCGGTGGACTTGGGCATTGGACACCTGATCGTTGAAACAGATGCTAAGCTGGTGGTCCAGTCCAGGCAATCTCGACCAACAACTTTGAAGATGCAGCTGTGGGGATTCAGGGATTGTGTTAACAGAGATAAAGAAGTATCTTCATGCTTCCTTAGCTTTGAGTGCGTGTTCAAGAGTAGATAGTGCAATCAAGCTGCTCATGAACTAGCTGTGCTGGGCTTCTATGTAATCAGGGAGAGGAGCAAATTATGAGTTCTATCCCTGGAATTGTTCTTGTAATTCTTTTTTTTTCTCGAACACGCAGGAGAGCTGCGTATCATTATATTAAGAAGATAAAAGTGCCACAAAGGCTACAAACACGAAAAGAAAAAAAACACACACCAACTCACACAACACACCCCACTCTAAAGTAGCGCCTGCAACAACTCAAAAGCCGACCAGCTCCTCAGCTCACTGTTCTTCAAGAGCCGGACTGGTCAAGGAAGAGAGGCTCCTAGCGCCTGCCATCTCCCAAAGCCGCCGTTCATCACAAGTAATGCTGAGTGCCCTTGCTAAACTTGAGGAGTCTCTCCATAAAAAACACAACCATTACGATGTGTCCAAATAATCCAAGTCCCTAGCGCGACCAGAGAGTTAAATCCCTTCTTTTGGTGCTCTGGAATTATGTGCCATGATCTGTCCCACCAATCATCAAAAACAAAATCAGTCGGCTGAGGTAACTTGTTGCAATCCAACTTGACAAAGGATAGAGTAATATTCCCTTGCAAAGGGGCAAGATATTAGCAGATGATTTATTGTCTCCCGTTCTTGGTCATATAAGAGGCAACGCTCAGGATGGGGCAGTCCACGACGTGCAAGCCGATCAGCCATCCAACATCTATCATGAGCCACGAGCCATAAAAAGAACTTGCACTTTCCAGGAGCCCAGGTTTTCTAGATTCTTTCCCAAGGCTTAAACTGAATTGATCCTTGCAATAGGTACTCATGTGCTGAATTTGCTGAATATTTACCTGAGGAGAGCCGCCATATGTGCACATCCTCAACGCTGGGCTGCAGCGAGAAATTCCTGATGAGATCCCAAAGGCTGAGATACTCCACCAGCGCCCTGATAGATGTAGCTCCACGCACATCAGAAATCCAGATATGTTCATTGAGAGCCTCAGCCACCGTCCTTTTCTTGGTAATTCTCTTGGCAACCAAAGAATACAAGTGAGGGGCAATATCTATGATGCGTTGCCCATGCAGCCATCTATCTTCCCAGAAAAGCGTGAGTTCCATTCCCTACTTCAGTCACAATGGCTATTGCAAAGAATGTGCTGACTTGATCCTGCACCTTGATGTTAAACATGCTCCAAGGCCGATGTGGTTCAGTTTTTTGCAACCATAACCAGCGCATTCGGAGTGCCCACCCAAGGCTTTTCAAATCTGAGATGCCCAGTCCTCCAAGCTCTCGGGGGCGCGTCACCTTACCCCAAGCTACTAGACAATGTCCTCCCTTCACCTCTTCCCTTCCTCGCCAAAGAAATCCCCTCCGGATCTTATCAACAGCTTTTATGACCCAAGAAGGCAAATCAAGTGCCATAGCCAAGTAGACTAGCATAGAGGTCATTACAGATTGGACCAATACTCCTCGACCTACCCTATTCAAGAGATCAGCTTTCCATCCAGGAAGCCGATCGGCCAACCGATTGATGATGGACTGGAATTGAGCTTTCGTGAGTTTCTTCAGGGAAAGAGGTAAACCCAGATATCGACATGGGAAATCTGCCACTTCACAAGGTAAATTATCATGAATTACTTGGATATGCTCATTTGTCTTGAGGCCAGATGCTTCCCCAAAAAGACTCAAAATATCCATGGTTATGCTGATGTCATTCACCTCCGGACGGAGAAAGAGCACTACATCATCGGCATAAAGAGAGATTCTGTGTTGGAGAGCTCTGGATGATAGTGGCTGTAGCAAACCACTACTTGCTGCTCTGGACACCATTAGGCCTAGAACATCCATCACAAGAATAAAGAGCATTGGAGACAGAGGGTCTCCCTGCCTTAAGCCACGCCAATGCAAGATATTCTCACCGGGGATCCCATTTACCAACACCCGAGTTGAGGAAGGACCCAATAGTCCGCTGATGACATCACGCCAAACCTGTCTGTTCTTGTAATTCTTGCTAAGAGCATCTCCAAGAGTACCCCATATCCCTTTCCCAAGCCTTTTTTTTTGGGAAAAAGAAAAAAAATATATCTCCAAGAGTACCCTATATCCCTTCCTCATCTTTTAGTAAATCAGCCTCCTCCATGTGTATATTTTCATGCAGAAACAACTGCGCAAATCCATACTTTCCCACAGCCTCTCCTCCTTCCCGCGACTAGTGACAGAGCTACAGGGTATGCCGGGTATGCGCCGGCATACCCTGTAATTCCTGTACGTATTGTACTCCTACGTATTTCTATATATATATATATATATATATATATATATATATAAAGAAAAAACTATCATCTATGACTGCTTCACGAGGCCGAGAAGTAGACACTGCAACTAGCGAGCGTCAGGCCCGGCCCACACGTGCACGTGGCCATGCTCCCACCGGCCCAGCGGAAACCAGTGCACATATATACACAGCCAGTACACATATACACTAATACACATATTCATTCGTCATGCCGTAATGCTAATTGTGTACTTTAATTGCTAATTGCTTATTAGAACTAAAATTATAGAATCATCTATCACAAAGCGAGGCGGAGGATTTCTTTCGCATCGTCATAGTCAATCTAAATTGATCTTTTGTTCAGTACTCGTATCATGTGAGTGATCCATATATAATCGCATATGGTTTTTATGAAAACAAAGTTAAGAAATAAGTAGTGAAAAAAATAGCATTGTAAGTCGCCGATTCTCTTTTATGCCTTATTTCAATTATCAATATGGCTTTTGAACTATTTATAATATACTTAGTGGATGGTTTGAACTTAATTCTTGATTTTTAGGCTTTTTTGTGTTATTTAGTGCATATAGACCGAATCATGTTGTCAATTTTATAGTAATTACCGAATTGCCAAAATAGATTTACCGAATTGCATATGAAAATTTGTGGACGGCATACCCTTAGACAAAATCCTAGATTCGCCACTCCCTGCGACAATTTCTCGCGCATCATCTTCTTCGCGCCAGAGTCAGGGGCCTTTGCGCAGATCCTGTTCTTCACCGTGGGTGCAGTAGGGTTAAGGTAAACCTTTGATCCTCTTGTCCGTCGATCTTCCGTAGTGTTTCCTCCTGGCCGCCACCGCCGTATTGCTTTTTAATTGTTTTGTTTCCTCCTGACCGCTGCCGCCATAGGGATAGGCATTGCCGCGCCTCCTCTGGTGATGGCCGCTGCTGACCTGTTGAAAGCTGCTGCTACTCGCATGGTACTACTTGTCTCACTTTGAGAAAACGAAAAATTTAAATCAAATGACACAAGTGCAAACCAAAAGCACTAATCTGATTTTGACAAACATAGTACTAATAACAAAAGCAGCCTGGCTGTCCACGGCTGGGTACCGCAGAGCGCAGCTAGGTGGAAATCAGCGACAGCGCGAAGAGAGTAGGATGCGACGAGGGCTGTCGCTTTACCGTGCGAAAGTTAAAAACCTGCGCCATCTCTTTTTTTCCTCCCCATACTTGTTTGGGAGTTGAAAAAAAACCAAGATTTAGGGAACAAAATATGGATTTTAGGAAGCAACTATTGCAAACTCTTGGATATGCTTTAATGACTTGTTAGCACTTGAGTAATGAAATTTCGCCCAGTTTCAAAAGAAAAACAAAAGAAAGAAAACAGCAGTTGTATTATCTTGCCTAACCAATCCTATTCTGGCACGTCACTTGGTATGAAGAACCGATAAAAAGAACGAACAGAATTTCTGGAACACCAGAAAAAAAAAATGGCATCTTTATCTGGATTCTCAGCAGATAGGCAAATTAGGGGGAAGGGGTTAACCTTGAAGAGGCAATGGTCGATGCTGAGCTGCACGTTCTTGAAAGCCTGGCGGATGCGGCGGCGCTCGGGGGCCTGGTCCAGGCACGCTCCCAGCACCTCCCTCTCCAGCGCCTCGTCCACTAGCCCCTCCCACTTCCTTGGAGCCTGCGCAGGCGCCGCCACCGACATCGCCGCCGCGCCCGCAGCCCGAGTCGTCGGCCGGCTGTGTTGGACGGATGGATTCGGTTAGCAGATCCGCTGCGGGAAGAGGAGGCGGATGGGAGGCGAAGGACCGACGACCCACCTACCGCGAGAAGACGAGGGCAGTGAGGAGTGGCGGCGGCGGGAGCGCGGGGAGGAAGACCTTCGCGAAGGCCCGTGGCTTTGACGCCATTTATTGTGTCTCTTTTTTTTTTCTTTTTTCAGAAAAGGAAATGTGCTGTGCGCGCACGCTATCCAATTTTCTTCGGTGCTTCTTTACGTAACGGAAGCGGGAAGCCCAGCTGCTTCAGAAGTGACTAATCTCTCACATTTCATTTCCGGCAATCGAAAAACTTTTCAATAAAATTATTTGTCTAGCTCACAGATTCTAAAAGTGGGCCAAAAAGATTTGAACTTCGTATAATCAAGTGGATATTTTTCATATTTTTTATTTTGCATGTTATCCCAAAGGGACCGTACAAGTGACATGATATGGATGGTTATTGGTTTGGGTGCCCGGTTGTGTGACTTTTGCTTCATCCCCTGAGAAAATAACCTACTCCCTGCGTATAGGAACAAGTCGACGTTTTGGAAAAAGTTTTAAGTCAAACATTGAAAATATAAATCATAAATAATTTTTAAATTGTTGACTTTAAAAATATGAAAACTATATAAATATATTTGTCTTCAAATATATTTTTATAAAAATATGCATATATCACTTTTTAATAGATATTTTTATAAAAACATGAAGTCAAAATCATGCATTGAAGACCGTATCATTGTCCTAAATGTTATCTTTTTCCTATACATATTGCAACCATACCTAAAATAAAAGTATGTCTATGCTTTATGAGATAATAACTAGTACACATGTAACCTCTAAAGAAAATTCATCTGAGGTTCCATACATCTGAGCGTGGCATTTAAAGCCACAATATCATCATCAGGCAAGAAAGAAAAAGGAAGAGTGACCATGAAGATGCAAGCTCTAACTCAAGTTTGGAGGATGAGAAGATGGCTCTCTTTGTTCGTCGATTTGGCAAATTCACAAAGAAAGATGAAGGCAACAAGGATGAGAAAAAGTCCAAGATGAGCAAGGAAGGCAAAACAATTACCTTCAATAAGAAGGGATATGCTTCTTGTTGAGAGTGTATTTTTTTTGAAATTCATACTCGACCCTCATGGTCTTGTATTCATTGACGTGAGCTCAACCGAATCGTGAGCTACCAAATCAAATACAAACTCCGGGAGGGGATCATCCCGCACATTGGATTGACCCGGGTCCCAACTCAACGCTAACCTCGCTACTTCATGCACAACATAGTTACTCTCCCTAGACACCCAAATAATTTTATTACAAATGAACTGATCAATCAAAAAAGCTCGAATTGACTTAAACAGAATACCGCTCAGCGCCAAGTCCAAACCTTCTGATGTAACTGCATCTCTCAGTTGGCTTGAGTTCATTTCCACCTCCACCCTGGACATGCCAAATCTTTCCGCCGATTCAAGAGCAAGAAGGCATGCCACAGCAGTACTCAGAGCTTCCATTGCCGGGCTCACATTCGCCGCACCCGCCAACAAAGGTTCTCCCAAATGATTCCGGACAACAAAGCCCCTGCTGCTCTTTGGGACTCCCTCAAAAAAGCTCCATCAATATTGATTTTCAGAAATCCTTCATTAGGCGGCTTCCAGATCAGCTTTGGTGTTGGCATCTTGGGTGGGACAATTTCATCCCGAGCCTAGTCCTTCAGCACATCGTACACCCCACAGGACACCTCATGGCAAGTCGGAGCCTGCTCACCAGCATTAATCTTATTTCGTGTATCCCACAGCTTCCATAACAACAATATTGTGTGTAGCTTCTTATCATCTCGAAGACCAAGAACAGTTCGGACAAATTCTTCAGACGTCTGTAACTCCAACAGCCCAGTTCTGACTTCTTCCAGCGTTGCCACAGACCATCAATGGCACGCGAGCTTACACTTCAGAAAGCAATGAGCTCCATCCTCATCAAATCTTTTGCAGACCGGACAGACTGTGTCCAAATCAATATTCTTCCTTTTAATATTCATTTTCAAAGGCAAACTATTATGTGCAAGCCGCCAAATGAAACGCTTGACCTTCGGAGGGCATGTTAATCTCCAGATCTTCTTCCAAATTGCATCATTGTTCATTGTCATCTGTTGTTGGGAGCATTCTCCTCTTTGCACCGGCCGCTTCTCCTCAGCCCTATCTTCCAACACATGATATAGTGACTTCACCGAGAAAATCCCCTTTGTGTCAAAATGCCAGGCCACAAAGTCATCTCTATTCGGTTGCAAAGGAATAGCTAAGATATTTGCAACTTCCTCCTCCCAAAAAATATCCCTAATTAGCTGCTCATCCCATTCTCCAGTACTAGGGTCAATGAGTTCAACCACCTTTTTTTTTAGGCAAGGCAGAGCTGTATTAATCAACGATAGGAGTACAATCCATGGCTGCTAATCCCAGTAGCCACTCTGGGATATCATCTAGCCAGAAAAGGGTTCTCTCCGTGGCCATCACCATACAAGCACAGTGATGGACCACCTAGTTAGCATCCCTACACACCCACACAATTTTGAAATTATAAAAACTCCTACCTACCTCTGTAATATCAAAGCAAATCCCTCCAATTGAGGATCTTGTTCCATCTGGGTCTTCAAGGATGGACTTCAAGGCAGCACATCGACCTCAAGGATCACCTTCTCACAACCCATTTCTTGCGCCAACTCAAGCCCCTCTTTTGCCGCCAATGCTTTAGAGGTAAGGGCATCTGTCACATAATCAAGCCAGCGCGCCGCATTGGTAAGAAGGGTAGATCCTCTTGGAGTTCTCGGCCTTCTGGTTGCACCCGCTGGGATCCATGGGTCATCCCAAATTCTAATACTCTCTCCATCACCTACTTGCCAAATGATGCCATTCTCCATTGCATGTAATTCCCAGACCAAGCTGCGCCATGTGTATGAAATGCCCGGGCCTTCCCTGGCCGAAAACAATTTTCCAGATGGCCAGTACTTTGCTCAGAGTAGGCGTACACATAGGCCGTGATTGGTTGCTCCAGGGGGTTCCCAGCCGGGATGGATCCCCTGTGCAAGCTTGGTTTCTCCCAGCTGAAACCATACAGGGAGCTGTGTTTGGTTGCAACCTGTGAAGCCATACAGGATCACAAGCGCTTTGTTTGGTTGGCCGCATGGATCATGTGCAGGTATGTCTTGGTGCTGCAGCTGTTTGTTTGGTTGGTTGTTTCCCAACAAATCCCATGACCCCATGATGGAATTGGTGAGGTTACCACCCAGCTATAGAGAAGGCACAAGAGTGTTTGAAAAACAGAAATTATGCCTCAGATCAAATTGCCGCCTACATTAGCTCGACTTTGGAGCATAAGGAACATTAAAATTATAGGGTACAGGTCCATGCCATGTTGAAAATATTCCAGTTCCTCACAAAACCGAACATGTTTGAGGGGTTTCAGGCAAACCGAGTTCATCACAGGCAATCGAATACCATCATTGCATGAACAGGAAAACATGGAAATGTACAAAACAAGGGCGACCACCAGAGCAGATAGAACTACAGCATAGACCGGGAGGAACAATGTTTGCTCAGGCCATGCACAGGGAGACTTAACCACTGGTGCCTCTTCTTGAAAACCCAAGAACTCCAGATATGATTCTTGTGCCTGTTCTTTGCTTTGTAAACTCTTGTAGCAATTATTAGGAAAACCACTTACCTGTGCATTGCATTGTGCCCAAGAATCATACACACCAGGCACCTTGCCACGGTACACAACGTACCAAGTCATGTGTTCCTTTTGAATTCATGAGAAAGCAAGTATCAGATCTTGAGAATAAAATGAAATCCTAAATGATTTGCCTCAGATTTAACTTGCCATTTCATTTCACCCTTGGACTTGGAGCTTAAGGATCAGAGACAGAAATGAACTCAGAAAAGGGGGAAACAGCAATCACATGACTGCCATGGAACCATGAGACACGTCCAACCCACATATAATGTCATCCTGACAATTGCCCACCTCTTCTGTGGGCATGGACGTGTCTCATGGTTTGATGACATCCATGAAAGTCTCAGCACAGGCAGAAGAAACAAAGCTAGGCCTCAGCTCCAGTCCCTCACAAGTCCAAGGTTATCAGTATGTACAATCCAACTCATATAAGGCAATATTATCATCATAGGCAGAAGAAACCAAGGCAGGCCTCAGCTCATCTTTAAAAACACTGCCTACCATCATCAGGAGCAACAGAGAGTTACAAAAATTTCATGCTGGCCATGAAATCATGACATACATCCATCCCAGCCGTCACACAGGTGGTCCTGATATGTTGCTTGGGAATGGATGTAAGTCACGATTCGATGACATAAATGAGAAGCAATTTTGATGATGGTAAACAAAATACATTGTATCACAGAAGTCAGAAAATTAGCTATTGCATCACAGGCCTACCTACCAAACAGTCTCAAAACAGTCAGTAAAAGGGAACAATAGCAGAAACAACTTCAGAAGCAACAAAATCATATGCATCAAATGCATTGTTACCATCTAAGGCCAATGATTCAGCCTCCATGTGTACAGTAGTGTAGCAGTAGGTCTTAAGGTGTACAACACAGTACCAGAGGTGCTGGGCAGCAACACTCAGAGGTGAAGCACATAGCACATACCACACCTCGGCCTCACATGCATCAGTTTGTCTCCTATGCTATACAAAAATATTACCAGCCCAAGGGAAGCATCAATTTTGCTGCTATCAACACAAGTGGTCAGTGTTAGACCCGAAAGGAATAGCTGAAGGGAAGATAGTTAGCATGGGTATTTGCAAAAGTGTGGGGACTAGTGCTCAGAGGTCTAAGCAAAGTATGTTGTGCTGAGGTATGTCCTCAGCCACAAGATCCTATGAGCCTCTGTCATCTGAACAAAACATAGACCCTCAGCTTTGTTCCTAAGCAAGTACACTAGTGCAAACATCAGTGCCTCATTAGAGTATCCAGGGCAACCCATGACACAGGAGTAGAGGTCCTCATGCACCTCATTGTGCTGTGGGGTCTTGAGTGCCTCCCCTACAGACTCGACAGCTTTTATCATACCATTCATCAAATCAACCTCCTCTTGTGCCAGCTTCCTTCTTTTCCCACCTCTTTCCTTCTCATCAGAGCCCTTAGAACTCTCAGCATCACCATCAGTGACCTTACCAGATTGTGCTTCTGTGTTGCCAAGCCCCTGGACCCCCTCAGTATTCTCCAAATCACCATTGCCAATGTCAGGAGTGCCTAAAGGCTCATTAGACCCCATAGCATATCTTCCAGTGGCCTGGCTGTCACCAAAGATAGCTTCCATCTGAACATAGTTCTCAATGGGTGTATTGAGAAACTTAGCATCAAGTGGGTGGTCCTAGTTAGTGCACATAAGGAAACTATTAGAAAGAGAAAAAAGACAGTTAGTGCCATGATCAACTAGGTAGGTGCTAACCTTTGTGTGGGCAACCAAGTGTTCATCATCTAGCACAATCATGTGATGTTCATCATCCCAAAGTGCACCACTTAGCACAATCATGTGATGTTCATCATCCCAAAGTGCACCACTTAGATCTTTGAGCGTAACAATTTTGACCCACCTCTGCCTCCACTTACGCAGATGGTTGTAAATCTGCTGGACAAAGACATTGACCCCAGCAAATTCAGACAACATGCTAGCAACCTGCTTAACATGTACTTCCTTGAACCCCTTGTCAGTTTTCACTCCCTGGTCAACTAGGCCCTGGAACCTCCTTAGCATAAAACCAGACTGGACAGGTGTCCATTGCATAGGACCATTGGGAGGGGGGTGCTGGAAGGTCATCATCAACAGCAACAACTGGTGGTGCTGCATGGTCCACAACAGGTGGTGCATTGTCCCCTACATGTGGGGCACCTCCACCAAAGTCACCCAACCCTGCCATTGCCCATGCACACAAGTACCACATCAACAAGGGAAAACCCAAATTGCAACTCAATTGTGAACTAGGAAATTAAACTGCCATTACAAATAAATGAATAGGTGTTCACATCATTGCTCAGTGCCTAAGGTCTCTTACAATAACATATTTTTCATCACAAACACACCACAACACTTAATGGCCAGAGAAATCATTACTGGTTCAGGCCATAATAAGAAATTAAACTCTAGAAGACCCTCTATTCTGCCACATTTGAGCAGCCCAAGCTTCCCTATGCTGTGCCTAGGTGCCATTATCTTGGGCAGGTTCTGGATGATCGGCATTGCCACTAGCATTTGGAGTCCATGTGGCCTCATCTAGGACATGTTCATCTTGCCCATGCCTTAATATCTAATTGTGCAGGATACAACAAGCCAGCACAAGTTTCACTTGTGTTTTGTATGGATGAAAAGGTTTGTTGTCAAGAATCCTAAATGTATTCTTCAAAGCCCCAAAGGCTTTCTCCACTGTGACTCTCAAAGATGAATGTCTAAGGTTCGATAATTCTCTCTGGTTTTGGGGTCTGTTGGACCCATATTCCCTCAGATGGTACCTTGTAGCACGAAATGGTGGCAAGAAACCAGGCCTTACTGCATACCCAGCGTCCACACAGTAAAATTTTCCTAAAAAGGAGGTAGATGAGCATGGTTCAGTTCCACATCTTATGGTAGTAGAATGAGAAATGCTAGAACTAGTTGGGCAGTTACCTGGTGGGACTCTAAGGCCATCATGTCTCTCTAGGGCATCAAAAAGAATAAGTGCATCATGAGCAGATCCTTCCCAACCAGCAAGCACATATGTGAACCTTAGATCAAAGTCCACTGCAGCTAGTACATTTTATGTTATGGTATGCTTCCTGCCTCTAAAAGCAGCTTGCATCCTCCTAGGCACCCTAGCTAGGACATGTGTCCCATCAATGGCTCCTATGCAGTCCTAGAGACACAAGCAAGTGTTTGTTCAGAAATGCATATGCAAAATCTCAGTGAAATAGGCATGAGCTACATGGTTACCAACCTTGAAATAGGGGTACCACCTTCTGTTGTGAAGGATCCTAGGATGCACATTGGTGCTTGGAGGGACAACAAGTTCATTCCTTAACTCACCCATTGCATAAAAAACCCTCTGGAAAAACCTGCTGATTGTCTCAACCGACCCCCTAAAAGTGAGGTCCACAACCCTAAACCTCTCATTGTGCCTAACCACATGCAAGAACATTGCTACTTGTTCTTCAACGGTGGCATGCACACTATCAGTTACCAGCTCTCTAGTGCGAAAAAGGTCACAGAGCTGATAGAAAGGAGCCCTCCTCATCCTAAGCAAGTTAACACAGTGCACATCATCTGACTCATATATGTACCTAAGATTGTTCATCCTCTATTGATCCCTTGCTATCATGGGACCATAGGTCACTGACCTTGCATCTGCAACCCGGCGCCTAAACCTCATGTAAAACCACATGGCCACTGCTACAACAACAGCAGCGGCCGCCCTATGTCTAGCCTGGCTAAAATCATAAACCGTGCATCAACATTTTAGAAAAGGTGAACCAGTAATGCTGAATAGTATTGAGCATGAGTGTGTTCAGACAATCGAAGAAATGAAAGGCACGGCTGCCGCACCAAATGATGCTCCTCCAGCGCCTATTTTGTACCCAACAATCATCGACCTAGGTACTGAGCTCAGCTAAAAAAGGTAGTGCGCATCATCAATAATATCAGCACTACCACAAACCATACAGTCATCAGAGATACCCACGAAACCTCTTACAAACATCAAATCTGGACTACAAGCATACATAATCCGTCAGATCTGAGTGCTAAGCCCATGGATCTATCTTCTTCCCAAACAAGAACCCTAATAAAAATGGACAACACAAATAAATAGCAAAATCAAACACACAGGAGGAGGGTGAGGAAAGGTATACCGGCCGAGGCAGCAGAGGACCAGATGGGTCGGCAGGAGAAGAGGGAAGACGATGGCGCAGAGGAAGCCGGGGGAGGTAAGAAGACCGGACACCGCACCTCAGATATGGGAGCGGCAAGGGAGAAATGGTGGCGGTAACCCTAATGCCCGGCCGCGCGCGCGCCTTTTAGTCATGGGACGGCGCCATCTCCCGCGCAAAGCCTGCGGGTTCCCGCCAAGCACGACGTCGTCCCGGCTGGCGAGCGAAGCTCGCCCCCCAGAAGGCAGCCTCGTCCAGGATGGAGGGGGAGGAAAATGAGAGGATACAGGGAGACGATACAGCCGAGGCAACCAAACACGGGCTGAGTGCACGGTCTTATGCCAGATGGGCCTGGGGACCGAACGGTTGGGGCAACCAATCATGCCCATAGGGAATCTGGGCTTTGAATCAGTCTCCAGGCTTGCCGCACTAGCATAGCCATGTTGAACAGATGTAAATCCCTATACCCGAGTCCACCCTTCTCCTTTCTGCTCGTTAGGGTCTACCATGACACCCAGTGCATTTTCTTCTCTTCCTCTTGTTGAGCCCACCAATAGGGGCAAATCATTGTGCTAAGCTCATTGCATAAACCTTTTGTCAGATCAAAACAAGACATAGCAAAGGAAGGTATTGCTTGTGCAACCGATTTAATCAAAATTTCCTTCCCTGCCTTAGACAGAAGTTTTTCTTTCCATCCCTGGATACGTTTCCAAACTCTGTCCTTTAAATACTTGAACATCCTTGTCTTTGATCGACCCATGTAAACTAGGAGTCCCAGATACTTTTCACCTCTCGCCCAGTGGCGGAGGATTGTTCAGACCAAAGGGGGCTATGGCCACCCCTGTTTTTTTATTGTTTCTCAAGAGTAACAGCATTTATTGAGCAGTATGTTTAAAAATCTATGTTTATTACTATTAATGGCCCCTCCTGGCCCCTTCTGACTTTAGCGTGAAGCTCCGCGACTACTGTCGCCTCCTGTGACACCCCCAAATCAGCAAGGAAAGCAACTTTGTCATGGTCCCTGCAATTCTTGCTAAAAAGTACTGATGATTTCTCTTTGTTAATTGTTTGCCCTGAGCAATCCTCATACAGCTGTAGCACATCTTGGAGATGACCTGCACTCTCTTGGTTAACTTTCAGGAGTAGCAGGGAGTCATCAACAAAGAGTAGGTGATTTATACTCGGTGCATTATCAAAACCAGAAATCCCCTGGAGCCGCCCATCAATTTCTGCAGCACGCATGTTGGCACTTCCTAGCGTCAGCAGAAAAGTCCGCAAGCGCACGGAAGTACTGTTGTAGCCTTCACTTGAAAGTATTTAGGGTATCGTAATTTTCCTGAGGAACGGTGAAAGCCCATGTTTGGTTTTGGGTAATTGATAAAACCTAGTGTGCTAATGATTGCTCTAAGTGTTTCATGAGAATTGATTAGCAAATGGCAAGATGGAGCAAAGGACCGGGTCGGTGGAGGCCACAAGTGAAGGGCAATGACGGCGTCCATGAAAATGGTGTAAGTCCATCAACAAAGGAGAAAGCCCTATTGACGGCATCCATGCAAATGGTATAAGTCCATAATCAAAGGTGTCCACAAGGTCCATCAAGAGATAAGAAGAAAGTTGATAAGAAACCGGGAGCTCAAGGCAAAGGTATGACCAATAGGAGCTCCTTTGGTTTTGGTGATCAAGACTCCATAGAGGGAGTGATCACTTTTAGGATAGATAGCCGTACTATCAAGAGGGGCGAAATCGTTGATGAAATGCGGTTATCAAGTGCCACTAGGTGTTCATGATCATTACATATGCATATAGATGCTAGTGTCACTAACAAAACCCGTTGAAATCTCTTTGGAAAAGACTAAAACACGTACACTAAAGTGAGAGACACTTTGGAGTGTTAGTGACTTAAGAAACGGGGTGAAGTTCGAGGGTTAGAGAGGGTTTGGTCCTCTCTTCCTCCTGCCGAGCTTGCGAGGCAGGATTCGACGAATTTCGCAGACATTACAATAGAAAATCTAGCGTCGGACCGTATTGTCACAGAGCGTCGGACCATTAGCCTCAGTCCGACGGCTAACATTGCTGAGAGCGTCGGACGCTCAGTTTCGGAGCGTCGGACTATTGTCCGAAGCGTCCGACGGTGCAGAGCGACGAGGAGGTGACACGTGGAGAGCAGAGGAGCGTCAGACTCTCAGCATTAGTCCGACGGTTTTCAGCGCTCGGGGAGCTCTCTGGAAACGTCGGACACTGGCGAGTTTTAGTCCGACGGCCTGCTGTTTTAGAGTCCGACGGTGGATACGTGTAGTGCGTCGGACCGTGAGATTTGGTCCGACGGCCTACCGTCCGACGGTCGTTTTGGTGCGAGGAAATAGCCGTTGTGATCCAACGTTCAACTTCAAATGGTTAGTGACATGTGGCGTTCATCCGAGGCGTCAGACCGTGCGGATTAGTCCGACGCTCTGGCTGTCGGACAGTCCGACGGTACGCAGAGAAATGAAAACGGCTAGTTCTTTGTGTGTGGCTTATAAATAGCGACTTCGTCGGTTTGAGGAGTATCTCTTGGCACTCCAAAACATCATAACATACTTGTGAGCATTCCCACTCCACTCTCACTCATCCTACTTGATTGTGTTCATCTTTTGTTGAGTTTGGAGAGCATCAAGTGCATTGCATTGATAGAGATCATCTAGAGGCACTTGGTAGTGGTATTTCGCAGCGGTTTCTCTTGTTACTCTTGGAGTTTGCCGACTCCTAGACGGCTTGGAGCTGCGAGGATCGTTGAGGGGAGTTGGTGATTGTCTCCGCCTCCGATCGGTGAAGTTGTGAGGGGTTCTTGAGCCTATCCCCGCGGGAGATCGCGAAAGGCATCTTTAGTGTAGTTTATTACCTTAGCATTCCCAACTGTAAGGGATTACCTTAGGACAACTGGAAATGGCTTCTCATAAAAACGAATCCCTTTGTGCCTGAAAGAAATGCAAAGGGGATTGCTCGTAGCTTGGTAGATCCCCGTCTTGTGTTGGTTGTGCGGCACCCTTGAGAAGGGTTTGGCGTGTGATGCCAATTAGCGCGTGAACCTCCAAGTGGGTGTATCGCTGCAACGAGGACTAGCTTGTCGGCAAGCAAGTGAACCTCGGTCAAAAATCTTGTGTCATCTCTCTACTGAGGATTTCTCTTGTATTTGATTGATTGGTTATATTGGACTTCATCTCTTCTCTTCACCGGCGGTATTGAAATCACCTTTAGTCTTTACATTTGTGTACTTCTCTTTTGTGTAGCTTGTTAGTTAGTTGCTCACTTAAGAGTAGTGTAAAGTAGTAACATAGCCTTTGAGTGTGAACTAGAGATCATAGTGTAGTATACTTGTCTAGGTGGCTTGCATAGTGTAGTTTAGAGCTAGTGCTTTGCAAAGCTTGCTATTGCTACTAATCGGCTTGTTAAGTGTTGTTTGTAGATTTTTTTAAGGCTATTCACCCCCCTCTAGCCATTTAGGACCTTTCAAACGGTCTTTGTACTTAGTCTCTTAAACTAGTTTACTCAGAAGAGACAGAAGGGATAGCTTGGGTAGAGAGGTTCTTCTAAGGTCAAAAACATATAAGCGATGGAAACTTCCCAACTACATGCTTGCTTCAGGCCCACTAACGCACCTGGTCTGCCAGGCGATACCAGTATCAGCGCTATTCCGCGTCCGAACGTGGGGGGATGCTGGTACGAGTGGACAGGGCTGTCACCACCTGCCACCTACCCCTCTGCCCGTGGGCACGCGCAACATACGAAGGTAGACTCCGACCTAGACACCACGTCTACAAAGGCGACTACTACTCTAGCGGCGTACAGGAACATCCGTCTCTATCAGGAGTCCTCTAACTAGAGCATCCGTCCAAAGGACGAACGACGATCCCACAAACAAGTAGCTTTATGGAAGTAACATGCTTAATGAATCAAACCAAAGTTGAACACGAACTTCTTACTTCAAGTAGCAAGACGATCGTAGAGGTACAAGTTGGATCGAGAGCCGACAAGCCCAGCACTTCGTCCACCCGGAGGCAGAACTGCTTCGACTCCGTTTTTTCTCCAGCTCTTGTCCCTCTCTCACTCCCTATACTAAATTAGCTATAAGCTAATGGAATGGAGCTTGCTCTTCCTCTCTACATTGTGACCTCTTGTGTTGGTGAATCAATTCATGAATAGGTGTAGAGAGGAGGCCTCGTTTTATAGCTTGAGAGGAGGGGGTTCTATGCAAAAGGATCATCCCCACCTGGAAGGACCCAAACCGACCTCCAAAGGGCGGTTTCCACTTTCCATCTGTGTTGATCGTAGGTGGGACCGTCCTTGGGGAACCGCCCTACAACCGCTAGAAGAAAACTGGGCCCGAGAGGCCCCACCAGGGGGGCGGCCGCCCCCAGGACCGGTCGGTCCCCTGGTGGGCCTGTTTGGCCACCGCCTTCGCGTGATTGGTTCTCCTCTTGGCCTAGACCTCTCCTATGGTTACGAATGGGCCCAGATTTGTAATAAAGGTGGGCTTCTTTGTTATTCTTGGTTGTGCATTCTCTGAATTCACATTTCTTCTTTACGCTTTCCAATTGGTGTTGTGCACTTCCACTTGTTTCACCATAAATCCTGCAAAAACATAAACACTAGGGGTACAAGTGGAACTCTGTTAATAGCATATGTCTATGTGTTAAAGTATGATAGTTTCTCTCCCTTTAGGCATAAGTTGGCGGTTAAAAATGATCTATAAGGACCGCCAACAAGACCCCCAAGCTTAACATTTGCTCGTCCCGAGCAAATAGCTAAGTATGGTTGTTGATCAGGAGTTGCTACAATGTCGATTATATTTCAAATGTACCAAGTTTATAACAAAGTTTTCCACCGCAATTTGAATAAATCAGCATGCTATCCACCCTGCTATTATCTTGAAACAAATGGGGCCTTTTAGCCATCTCAAGTCTTGGGTGATTGCAAGACTGAACAGATTCATAGACATTACTTATCATTAATCCCAAGATGAACCATCTTTCCGGAGGTTTTGAAAATTTTTGCAAAGAAATATAAGTTCCTCAAATGATTCTCTCATTCGCTCAAAGTGTATGAATACCTCACCAAAGGCATTGTAATGTTGCCTTTCATATCCTACCACTAAGGCTTGTGAGTGGAGTTTTGGGCAGGTATAAAGGTGGGCATACTTGCATCACATATATTGCTAAGTCAAAAACCAAACCACAAGGAGATACAAGTCATATACTTTGATTGAGAGGTGCCAGTGTGTGGAGTATGAAGATGATGGAATCCTAATTTCTAAATATTTTGGCACTCCATGCATCATGAATTTCTCCTTTATTGGATGGAATGAAACTTTTTTGAGGGATATGGGCTATAAGATCATATATCCATATTATTATTTTTTTCTTCTTCTTCTTCTTCTTTTTTGAATGGGTACTTGGAACTTTTTTTTCTCCCATTTGTTTATTGCATGCCCCTTGGCATGTTTTTTTTCCTAAGCATAACCCATATTTCTTGTTATTATTTGAAGAACTTTGGCTGGAGAGATGTCATGATGGAATGCAAGGAGTAATTATATGGTGAAAAATGAATGCGCAGCTTCTCAGGGTAAGAGTCGGCATTTTTATTTGGTGGATAACAAATGCGCGGCTCACAAGGTAAGAGTCGGCATTTTTATTTGGTTGAAGAGTGCGCAACTCTCAGGGTAAGAGTTGGCATATTTTTGGTGGATGGATGGGTGCATGTTGTGCGCAACTCTCGGGATGAGAGTTGGCTTTATTTGGTGGGTGCATGTGAATCTCAATCATGGGTGCATGACCATAATCTCACTTAGGTCACAACAGTTTGACCTAACTCAATGTTCCACAAGCAGCATATGACTAAAAGGTTTGCATAATTGAAACATGTCATATGACCTTGGTAGGTATTTCATAATTTGAGGAACTTTTGTTTTTGAAAATTTTCGAAAATAAAACTTCGGATGTCAAGTTTCACTCAGAACAAAGTCATAGCACAGCACATGTCACCATATCATATCAGGCAATAACTTAGACAAGATTAAGCATGTGCAACCCATTAGTCCAATTTTTAGGATGAGATATTTTTAGCTGATAAACTCAAACCTTAGAGAAAGCTCGATTATAAAATGGGTACAGGTGAAACATAAGACAGAGCAACTGTTCATCATTTCAACAAGCGTAGAAACTAACACATCTTAACACATATGAGAGAGGAGAACATATCTCACCTTTTTTAAGTTGGAGAATTTTAAAAAGAAATGTGAGATACAAGTTACCTTTGTGGGAGCCCTCCCCCAAGCTTGCTTTTGACTTACCAATGTATTTCACCTGGGGGTGCCTCAGCTTGATGTGCAGTTCGTGGCCTCTCTTGAGCGTGCTAGGAAGCTCCTCCCAAGCTTGTTTTTATGGTGGTATTGAGATAACAAGACAACAAAACTTGGGGTTGGAAGATAAATTACTCTTTTTCTTCAAGATTTTATTTATCATTATATTTTTATTTTTTTCTTTTCAAGGTTCACCTAAGAAATACTTGTCTCTGCTGTCATCTAAAGACTTGCCCTCATGGAGTTGATAAATTTCTGCAAGGGGTTAGTCCATAAGATTAACCAAAATCTATACTAGCAGCTTTGGTTCCAAGATCAAACTAGACACCACGTCTAATTTGTCAAGGTAGGCTTAAGAATCTAAGCACCATGCTTACATTAAAAATCCTATAGAGGCATGATCTCACATCCCAGCTTCAAATAAACACCATGCTTAGTTAGAAAGATGTAAGACCAACACTTCCAAACCGAAACTTACTAGCATAGAGAAAGGAAATATGACAGGATAACCAAGAGTCATTCAATGGAGACAGATTTTTGAACAAAGGAACCTAGTCAGAAGTTTGCTCAGCCAATCTATTCAAACTCAAACAAGGCTAGGATAAGAGAGCAAAGAAAGGCATGCCTTGCTTCATCTCCAACATGAATTTCTTCCATTATTCATGATAACAGTTCAAAGTTCATTAATCAAAATGCAACACCATGTCACAATTTTGATTAAAGAAGGCTAGTTTAACCTAAGCACCATGCTTAAATTAAAAAGCCTATGGATGTACCACAAGTGTACTCATGTGAGTACACCCAAACTCAGAGCATATGGCATGAACAGAGGAAGAGCATGATATTATATTTTCATGGAGACAAATATGAGTGAATGAGTTGGTCAACATTATCTTGACATACCCGAATGTGTGTACCAACAGCATGTATGGATGAAGCATCAGAGTTGTCGCTGTGGTGGCTCGGTTTCCATCTCAGGTGACTACCAAGGCGTAGGTTGGAGTCCATCACTTTTAGTAGCATGTCATCGTGTAGCAAGTCGTTTATTGGTAACTCCTGCATATTAATGACTCGCATACACAACAAATGTAGGAGGAACAACTCATGCAAGCTTCTAACTAAAAGGAATATTGCGACTATGACTCCCCTTTGTTGTGTCTTTTTTTTAGAATCTTTAAACGAAGTGTGATCCAAGATATGCATGGAGTCATGGTTGGTCAAAGGAGTGAGAGAGGTGTTGTACAAACCACCGTTGAAGATGAAGGAGGTTTATGGAAGAAATGTGTCCTGTCCTTGTTGCGTGATGAGTCACTCGGTGTTGTGCAACGTGCAGGGGAGATCTTGAAGGTGTGTTAGGTATGCTTGAGAGATCTCCCCCACACTAATTCTTGTGCCTGCTTTATTTTGATAAAAAGAAAACAAAACAAGAGCAACAACAACAAGCAAGGACTCTATTGGCTATAAGACCAGAGAGCAAGAAAGATTTTATTATTATTTCTTTATTAGTTTTATTGAAAACTTGTTCACTCAACTTTTTATAAACAAGGCCAAGATAAAGATGCAGAGAAAGATATGCCTTGGTTTATCTCCATATCAGATTACTTTCATTGATTATGTCAACAACTCAAAGTTCATTGATCAAATGAAGACAGTTATAAGAAGTTGGTGAACATTTATTTACCTTCGCATACCTGAGTATATGTACCGGTAAAATATATGTATGAGACGTTGAAGTTGTTGTTTCGGCTAGCATGATGGTTTTGCTCAGGTGATCTCCGAAGCCAGGCCACACACACATCAATGCGCATCGGCCATGGGCCTTGATAATACTAGCAAAGGTTCAGAAGAGGGAGACTCCCAATCTTTTTTTTCTTTTTTTTGTAGTTTTCTTTCTTCTTCTTTTTTAGTCTCCCTCATCTTTCTTCTTTTTTTTCTTTCATTCATTTTTTCTCTCTTTTTTTAAGGCGAGGCTGACATCTTCATCATCATTTTTTTAATGACCCTTTGGTGTGCATGGAACTTGGGTTTCTCACCGTCCTCCCGCACACTTGGACTTTTGCATAAAAGTCAAGTGCAGAGTTAGGGCCTTCATATGAGTGTGTTCCATTACCTAGGAGTGCATCAAGCTTTTGTAGTTGATGTCGTTCCATGTCATCAAGCATCATATGACCCGAGTTCTTCTTAATCTTTCCTGAAATGGTTAGCGACATACCCGAAGGTGCATACTAACTTGACAACATGCCCTCACCATTCAAAGAATATATATATGTATATTTTGAAAATAACAATAGTAATAATAATAAAAAATATATTTTTTTAAGGATAATGCAGGGTATCTCCCGGCAGTGCTTAAGTTATGGTCTTAAGCTTGACCTTGGGAACTTCTTCTTGCAGCAATCAATGGTGGTGTAGTTCCCAGCTTTACCACCAATCATAGGCATTAAAATTCAAGCTACAAGGTACGCACCATCGTACTACTATGGGATTTGCAATGTTCATGACAAACATAAGCATTCACAACCATTCTCTCAAAAAGTTGAACAACTAAAATCAAGAGATGGTTGCGAGATCCTCATAGAAATAGGTGGTCCGAAGTGAAACAAACTCTGGAGACCTTGAGCATGAAACGTGAGGGACCTCAAAACCATGCTTGTTAGCGGGCCCCTTCTTGGCTCTAGAGTTGTTGCTTCGGGCATGTCCGTGGCATGGAAGTTTTCATTCTCAAAAGATATATCATGGAGGATGATCACTAAACCTTGACCATTATCGAGAACAATGATCTTGATGGCCGGAGAGACATGCATCTTGTTCGAGCAAGGGCGCAGGAGAAGGATTCGCATACTCGAACAAGTAGTTTTGCTTCGCTTTTAGGTTTTCGAGCAAGTGCTATGGCTGGCAGAAGCAAAACTTTCAAACTTCTCATCGGGGCTCCCTTCTTTTTTTATATATATAAATGGGATTTTCAAGAGGGTGCCCTATGAGAAGATCAAAATCGAGGATGGCATAGATGAAGAAGTATAAGAAACTTCGGTTTCGTTAATTTCCAATGGCACAACCCTAACAATCCCATAAAACTCAAAGATGAGTCCGGATGGACTTCTAAAAAGTTTGTCGATCGGGACAAGCGGCACATCGCCCTAAAAGGGTTTCTGCTAGAATGAAAGTAGTCTCAACTGTGAGGTTGTGTAGGGCTTTCACGGAAGTCCCCTTTAATGAGCAAGACATGGTTGTGGGAGGTGAAAGAATCTGAATTTCTTCAGAAGAACGTTTCACTTCCAACAAGCAACAACCGTACTTTCAATGACTCCGCATTAGGGGAGACTTCCTAAGAAATGTCAGAATTTTGTGCCAAGAAATGTTTCGAAGTTCTTCCATAATCCTCGAATTTTGATAGCGAACTCCGAAGGATAAAACATTCTTTCCTTCGGTGTTCGTGGTTCGGGCGAGGGCTCAACAGACGAATCGAAGGGTGGCGAGGGGAAGGATTCGGCTGCTGAGGGCTCTTCAGAACTTGACATGCCCTTGTATGGAGGGGTTTAGGTATGATGACAGGAGAAGCGTGCTTCTCTAGGATGTAATCAAGGATTTTCCTCTATTCTGTCATGGTTTTTTATGAAAACGGCCCTCCAACGGTTATGTCAAAGCATAGGGCAGCATCTATGTCTAAATCCGAACAAAGGATATACAAAGCACATTATCGGATAAAGACAAGTCTAGGTCAGCATGTATAAACATTATAAACCTGGCCTAGGCTGTACCTATGGACTCCTTCTCGTTTTGCTCAAAGTCAAGGTTTTCCCTTGGTAGAGCGGCGATACGAGACATGGGTAAGAATGCAAGATAAAAGTTGATCTTAAGTTCATCCCATTCTCTATTCGCACTTTCTACGGCATCAGTGTACCATTGTTTTGCCTCCCCTTGAGGGAGAACAGAAACAACTTCCACTTAAGAATTTCATGTGTCATGCCAGGAATGCTTAGGCATGAACACAATTCCTCGAATTTTTGCAAGTGGTCAAAAGAATTTTCATTGTCGTGACCAAAGAAGGGTTTTGTCCGAACCATAGCTTTGAATCTTGGGTGGAGTTCATAACTGGATGAAAATTTTGGTTTTGAAAAAGAATGTAGTTCAAAGAACTCCCCCTTTGAAGTAGAAGGATTTTGAATTTGGAGCTGGCTTCATGGTGAAAGGATCGAATAAAAAGGAATATTTTGTTTTTATATAAAGAAAAGATAAAAGATTTTTTTTGATAAAACACAAGGATACACTGGTGAACTAGGTTCGGAGATAAATACGACAGCCGTTCCCCGGCGCTTCTTAGCGTCAGAAGAAAAGTCCGCAAGCGCACGGAAGTACCGTTGTAGCTTTCACCTGGAAGTATTAACGGTATCGTAATTTTCCAGAGGAACGGTCTTAGTACTTAGTCTCTTAAACTAGTTTACTCAGAAGAGACGGAAGGGATAGCTTGGGTAGAGAGGTTCTTCTAAGGTCAAACGCATATAAGCGATGGAAACTTCCCCACTACTTGCTTGCTTCAGGCCCACTGACGCACTTGGTCTGCCAGGCGATACCAGTATCAGCACTATTCCGCGTCCGAACGTGGGGGGATGCTGGTACAAGTGGACAGGGCTGTCACCACGTGCCACCTACCCCTCTGCCCGTGGGCGCGCGCAACATACGAAGGTAGACTCCAACCTAGACACCACGTCTACAAAGGCGACTACTACTCTAGCGGCGTACAGGAACATCCGTCTCTATCAGGAGTCCTCTTACTAGAGCATCCGTCCAAAGGACGAACGACGATCCCACAAACAAGTAGCTTTATGGAAGTAACATGCTTAATGAATCAAACGAAAGTTGAACACGAACTTCTTACTTCAAGTAGCAAGACGATCGTAGAGGTACAAGTTGGATCGAGAGCCGACAAGCCCGGCACTTCGTCCACCCGGAGGCAGAACTGCTTCGACTCTGTTCTTTCTCCAGCTCTTGTCCCTCTCTCACTCCCTATACTAAATTAGCTATAAGCTAATGGAATGGAGCTTGCTCTTCCTCTCTACATTGTGACCTCTTGTGTTGGTGAATCAATTCATGAATAGGTGTAGAGAGGAGGCCTCCTTTTATAGCTTGAGAGGAGGGGGTTCTATGCAAAAGGATCATCCCTACATGGAAGGATCCAAACCGACCTCCAAAGGGCGGTTTCCACTTTCCATCTGTGTTGATCGTAGGTGGGACCGTCCTTGGGGCACCGCCCTACAACCGCCAGAAGAAAACTGGGCCCGAGAGGCCCGACCAGGGAGGCGGCCGCCCCCGGGACCGGTCGGTCCCCTGGTGGGCCCGTTTGGCCACCGCCTTCGCGTGATTGGTTCTCTCTGGGCCTAGACCTCTCCTATGGTTACGAATGGGCCCAGATTTGTAATAAAGGTGTGCTTCTTGGTTATTCTTGATTGCGCATTCTCTGAATTCACATTTCTCCTTCAACTAGTGCGCCTTAGCTCGCTGCTTCCAATAGAAATTCTTCTGCTCTTCTAGTTTCGAGAGCCTATGCTTCAGCACTTCCTCCTTTCCCACTGAGTATGTACTAATCCCCAGTCTCCTGCACTCCTCCAGATCTTTCCTACATTGCTTAATTCTTTTTCAAGATCCCTAAGAATATTTCGACTCCAATCTCCCAAATCCCTAGCCACATTCCTCAATGCCCCCTCTACTCTCTTCCCCGAGACATCAATCGCAGTACGCCAGGCATTTTCTACCACCACCTCGCACTGCTCCTCCTGCACCCAGCTTGCTTCGAACCGGAAAGAGTGCTGTATATTCCGGTTATAATCTTTGTCGGGTGGCTCAGTATCAACAATGATTGGGCGATGGTCTCAATGCCTAGGTTCACCATTTATTACACGATATAACGGAAACCTTGATATCCAATCACCACACGCCACCGCCCTATCCAATCTCTCCCTGACATAATTTTCACTTCTGTGATTGTTGTTTCTCCAAGTGAACATATCGCCCTCATAACCCAGATCCGTTAGTTCACAAATCTCCAGTGCCTCCTTGAAACGATCCATGCACCCTTCAGCCCTTTTGGGCCCCCTTCCTTGTCACCTTCCAGAAGAATCTCGTTAAAATCTTCCATGCAAAGCCAAGGACGCCTCCTAGCAGCATTGAGCGTCCGCAGCGCCCTCCACAAGAGCGTCTATTTCTCCAAACTTGGCTCCCCGTAGAAGCCCGTCAGCCTCCACAAAAAACCATCCTCCTCCCTCACCTCAGCATCAATGAACAGACGCGAAATACTGCACAAATGCAGATTGACACCTTTCCTCCAAAAGATTACAAGCCCTCCACTGCGCCCCTCGCAATCCTTGACGATCATACTTGTTAACCCCAACTTCCACCGCAAACCTTTAATTCTTTGTTTGTCCATTTTTGTCTCGGACAAAAAGAGAATGTCGGGATCCTCCTCCTTCTGAACACTCAGAAGGCCACGAACTGCCATGTCATTCCCCAACTACGGCAGTTCGAAGCGATAATCCTCATTTCGATCCGCGGAGCTGTTCCGATAGCCCCGCTTCAACATTAACATTTACGGCAGCCTCTCCATCATCACCCCTTGCTTTCTTATGTTCCCCTTCCCCCTCTTCCTTATTCAACACGACAACATTCCCTGTTCTCTTCTTGCTTCTCTGGTTTACAAAGCTCACCGACACTCCTCCCTTCTTATTTTCTCCTGGAATTCTTTTAAACTTCCTTGGGGAACTCACTACTCCCTTACCCTTCTCCTGCTGCACTTCCACATCCACTAGCATGGTACTGTTCACGACCTTCGGATCATGTGCTTTATTTTCTTCCTCCTCCCCCACGCCCAAAGACACTGACTTTTTTGCGACACTAGGGTCTTTCTCCTTTGCCTTGGTAATGGTCTTGGGTGTACAGGATCCCTTTTTTTCCTCCCCCATTACTCCCTTTGTGCCCAATCCATCTTTTCCTTCCTTCCTCCAGGTCAGACTATCACTTCTACTCCTCTCACTACCTCCTCTACCACCAGCTGCATTATGACGCCAGGAACCCGAGCCACCCTGTTTCCAGGAGGAGCTGCCCCTGTGATCATGGAAAAACGTCACCATCTTACCTTCTCTAACCATCCTCTTCAGTGGATTGAACCGAAGTTCTTTGTTGTACTACGGGCGTTCATCACGACCCAGCTTCTTGGAGCACGAATGATCAACATGACCAATGAGTCCATAGACATAGCAAAATTCCGGAAGGAATTCATATGAGATAGGGCACCACCTCTCGCCCTTCACATCACCTGTATCCACTATGACACCCCTGCAAATTGGTTTCCGAATATCTAACTGGATCTTCAGACGAAGGACTCGTCCCACGGCTTGCATGTCCCCATCTGATTCTACCTCCATAAACTCCCCTACCTCATCACCAATTGCCCTTGCAGCATCCTTATTCATGAGTCCCAATGGAAGACACTCAACTCGGATCCAGATAGGGATCGAGGGGAACTCGATCTCATTCAGAGACTTTGTTCCATCAAATTCCGCAACCACCAACACCTCTTTGGAGATTGTAATACCTTTGGTATTATAGTAAATCAATCTGCCATGTCATCATATTTAATTTAATTACCTGCATGTGATTGTGCTTAGGGCTTTTAGAGTGACTTGAATGTGTTTGTTAATGATGGTGCAATTGAACCCTTGATTGGAAATTAAAAACTAAATCAAAAAGAAAAATCAATTTAAGCCCTAATTTGATCCCAAAACCTAATTCAAAATCTATAAAGAATCTGATGAAAGTGTCTTAATGAAAGTTGTATATCTTTTAAAATGGAACAACTTTTATTTTTGGAGATTTTGAAGTTATGAACTGGAAATTCGAATTAAACTCAAAACAATGACTTAAAATTCAAATTTTAAACATCAATTTAAAAATTATCAAGAATCTGACAAAACAACCTTAATGAAAGTTCTAGAGATCAATAATTAGAACAACTTTCATTTTTATGGATTTTCAACTTATATAGTAGATTTTGGAGAATTTCATCGAATTGCATACTGAAATTCAAACCTCAATTTACCCCCTTTTCTGTAATTTCAAAATTTGGCCGAATTTGGCTAGGGTTCAAAAAGAAAAAATGTTGTACATGAAATTCTTCACAACTTTTATTTTTGGACTTTCTCTGGTTGCCACACGGATTTTGGAGATTTGAATGAAATAGGATTTGACTTGGGATTCCTAGCTACAATATAGGGGGGGTCCCCTGCCGCGGCCATGCCGCACCGCGCGCTGGCACCGTCTGGCCGGCATGGCCGTTGTCGCCGCCGCGTAGGTTCGCCAAGGGGGACCCGGACACCCACTCGCCTTATCCGTTCCCGTTCCGCTATTTAAAGGCGACAAGCCGTCCGTTTTTCTTCCGTGTTCTCGCTGCCGACGTGCTCTCGGAGATCGACGGAATTCGTCGAGTCTCGCTCACCTCAGTCCAAATTCGAGCCTCTGCCAGACCTGCCACTCTCGTGCGCACCATTTGCAACCTTTAGCCCAAGTCATAGCACCTTCTGTGAGTTGGGACAAGGGTTGTCTTCCTCGCGGCCGGCCGGAGCTCCGTTGTGGGTTCTTCGTTGTCAATAGACTGCTCGGGTGAGCTCTGGACCTTGGGTTCTCGTGTTCCAGTCTATGTGTGCTCTGTAGTTGCTCATGCGCGTGTTTGTTTGCCGTTTGGTGCCGTAGAATACGGGAACAAGGAGTTCGCCGTCGGTGAGCGCCGTCGTGAGCACGGTCGTCGTCAAGCTCGCTGTTCCACTTCGTCTCTGCCCCGGTTGTGGTGCGCACCATCTTCGTGGTGAGCCACTGGTTCTACTTCCGCCTTTGTTTTAAACGCTACCGTATTAGTTTGGTCGGAATGCCGCCACGCCACCATGCTCCGGTCGTCATGCCGCCATGGTCGTGGTAGGGCTCGTATGAGCTTGGTCTTGTCAGTAGAGGTCTTGGAGGGGTTCCCAAGGGTGTCTGGGGGTTTGGAACAGGCTCGTCGTCGCCGGGGGCCTGTTGCCGGTGAGTCGCTGCGGTTGCGCCGCCGCGTTCGCGCGGAACAGAGGAGTTGAGAGGAGGAAGAGGGAGCTGACAGGCCGGGTCCGCCTGTCAGCGTCCTTGTGAGTGAGGGGGAGAGGCGCGCGGTGGCGCGGTTGAGAGTTGGGCCGGCCTCTGTTACTGGGCCGACCCGGGCCGGTTGTCCTTTTTCATTTTCTAGAATATTGAAATGTCTTTTCTATTTTTGAATGATATGAATAGTGCTGTTGTTTCATCTTTTTAGTATAATAAATGTAATGTACCAAAAATTATGAAAATAAATAGGTATGCTCTCTGATGTGTGATGTATTTAATAAAAATATCAAACATGGTATTTAGACAGTTTCTACAGGGGATAAAAATGTGTCTTTTAATTGGGAAATGAAGCTTCGATGAATTTTAATTAAATCTGGGTTGCTCCAAAAATCATGAAATTTATTTTGGTGCTGTTTTGGACTGAAAGCTATCTCTTAGCAAAGTTTGGGTTCAGTTGGAGGTAATTAAATTAGAATGTAATTAAATGATTAAGTAATTGGTTAATAAAAGGAATAGACGGTAAGGATAAATAGGGTATTGTGTGATTTTTGGATTGATTGTGGTTTTAGGTCAATCACCCTTATGACCTAGGGCATGATGAATTAGAATAATCATGGTGGGGCTACGAGTATGTGTGTATTATTTATTATCGAATCCTGCCTGTCATTTTATGTTGCATCGCATTAAATCATTCATCATTGCATACGTGTAGTGCCCGTAACCGAAGAAGTGAAAACTGAGGTGACTATTGAGGAGACTGCTCCGGAGCCGGTTCAGGGCTTTGACATCTGTGGCACTGATCCGTATCCCACCCTCTACGCAATCCAAGGCAAGCCCCGGTGTATTTTCCCCTCCTTATATTTAAAAATATTTTATCATTTGAGTTAATCTATTGCATTAGGTTAATAGGAGTTGAGTGATAACCTATTGATGCATTACCTTTCCTTGACCACTTATTACCCCGAGAACCTGATTTAATTAAGTGTTGAAAATGCTTAGCCCTGCTTAATTGATTTAGATTTGCATAAAATGCTGTTTTGAACTATGATGATATGCAAAGAATGAATCATTGAAAGGGAAGGGTATTGTCTTCATTGTTGGTAGTGTACTTGGCCAGTCCATTGTCATCGATGGGGACGGGTTTTCCGGGTGGTGGTCATATGTTTGGGTTAGAGTCTCAACTTATCATCGCCAACGGAAAAGGGATGTGAAAACCAGGTGGTTACTAGGGTATTTGGGTTAGAGTCCCAATGCATGGTATCCAACGGAAAGTATTAGGGACCGTTCGTTGTCGGCCTGCTGTGATCGAGACTTTGCAACTAGCCACATACTTTGGGAAGCCCTATCTCCGGTAGCTCTACTGCTTGAACCGACAATGACGCACTGGGAGTGGAGAGATGGCAAGAGTAGCATGTACCCTCGTGGCCGTCGTGCCTGGAGACGAGAGGAGTACTGTGCTCTTGGGTGGCGCAGGACCGGTTCAGGGGTAGAAAAGCCATGGTAGACGGGGTTGGTATATGCAAGCTTAGGTGCTACATATGTAGTGTGGTTAGGGATCCCCAGCTGGGGACTAATCGATTCGAATCGTCGTTGCTCCTCGGTTATGGAGACTTGATCCTCACACCTACATCGAAAAGTGGTTCGGAACTAGGATGTTTTTGAGAATGAATAAGTAATTGAATTTGAAAGTTATATGTGAAAGAATTGTGAATTATTGATATTAACTATTAATAATGTTGAGTAAAATATTGAAAACAGGATTAGTAATGCTTTTTCCGCAAAATACCTTGACTCTTGCTAAAGCCTTACCTTGGCTCTCTCAGCCTGCATTCCTGAGTCTCATTCCTTTTTCTTAGTCGGGTAAGTCTTGCGGAGTACACCCGTACTCAGGGTTTGTTAACCCCGTTGCAAGTAGTCGGCAGCAGGAGGTCTGTCTTGCCCCTTGCTGTGTGACCATCATCCAGGATAGTGAGGAAAAGTGAAGTGAACCCGTGGGCAGGGTTCGTGTTACCACCTATCTATTATGTTATATTGTTGTTCTACCGCTACTGCTACTATTTTAATTATGGTCTGTAATAACTGCACTCGAATTCTATTTGAACAACCGGTTTGTAATCTAAGTACTATTTAATCTTCTGCACTTTTACTCTGATGTATTTTATTATGAAATGTTGTAATTCTGTAATGGCTTCGCAATGGGATCCTGTCGGAGAAACGGGTACTGATGTAACCTGGCAGATCCTCCTAGATCATCTGGGACACGGGCTCGGCTGTTAGAGGTCATTAGTGACAATGACAGGTGCCTGTGGGACATGTGATTTGGGCGGTTCTATTACAGAGATCGCCCATGGACTCTAGGGCTCTTCTCTTCCCAGCCACCTGCTTAAAGGAGATAAGGAAGACATTATCTCCCATATCCCTACACTCCACTCTCTTCACCGGGCACCAGATCCACCCTAGCGTTTGTTCATTGGTCTCCGATCGGGCACTTCTCTCTGACAACAACTTCGCCACCACCTATGGTGGCCTATTCTCCGCCATCACACCCCCACTCGATCCAATCTTGATGCTCTTCCGCTCATCCTCCGACATCTTTAGGTTCTGTAGCAGCCCCTTAGCCCCCTCCATCATCAACGTCACCAAGGAGAAACCCCTCAGATCGCTGCACCCAATGAACCAGGCCGCCAACAAGAACTAGGGTTTTGGCAAAACCTTGAATCACAACAGGAGGACAACACGTGGATCTAGGCGAGAGATCATAGACCCAAAGGCACAAAAGGCACGAGCCTATCCTACTGAGGATCAGTTTGGGAAGGGATGCGACCTAGGATGATGGAAGAATTTTCACCAGGACACATCCTCGAGTCTCCTATTGGAGCCCTAGACACCGAGACTTACGCCTGCCACTAGATTAATGGTTTCCCACTACTTGAGAGAGTGCATATTGTGCTCACTGTGTAACTGTTGACGGTGGATAACGTCAACTTTTATTAGAACTTTAGACACAAAAGGATACATGAATACATACTAGTCTAGGGTTTTAACTGACAGTTTTCATGAGTTTTGCATGTTCTGTATTTTCCAGGGGCTATTCCAGAAAAGCATAAAAGAAGGGTTAAAGAGCATAATTACCACAAAATTTAACCGCTAAGGAAACATCATCACGAAGACACTGGAAGAGTCTAGAATACACCTGAAGCACCAGGGCCCGAGACCCACCAGGGTAGGACCGGCCGGCGCCTCCCACCAGGGTTTCAGCTCACCTTCTAGAGTCTTCTTCCATCACCTTTGTGGAGTCATCTCGGCCCTTGTTTCAAGTCGGTTCGATCCTACGGCGCACGTGCATCCCACCGGGCTATAAATAGAGGGGCAGACCCCCTGGAGGCATAACCCAATCATTCATTCAAGGCATCAAGTCCTCAAGCCATCAAGAGCCTCCTAGTTCATCAAGAGCCTCCTAGTTCATAGTTCTAGCCTAGTTAGATTAGAAGTAGAGGATTTCTAGTTCTTCGGCAGATCTTGAGCCCCGGCGTCTGTCTGGAGCACGGAGTTCGGTATAATTCTAGTTCTTTCTCTATTATTGTATTCTTCATTATGATTAGGGAATCATTGTTCTTAATAGTTCATATGTTCTTGATTACAATAGTCTTTGTCTACTTTGATTATATATCAAGTATAGTTGGTTTGATCTTATTGAATTCATGTAATTGCTCGTATAGCGTTTATTCATGCGGACAATGGATAGATCATGAACAGTATGTAGACATGGTGTCTAGGTATTTTGTTTATCTGCGAGTGCACCCTGATGTGCCGGGTCGTGTGGTAGATCGCGTAGGTGACAGCTGCGTTGAGTCCTCTGTAGTCTACCCCCCGTATGTAGGCCAGCAGGCACGGTCGCGAAGTTGGATGATGACTCTATTTCACATCCTTCCTAGATGATGCCCTTTGCATGTGATTATGATATAGGATTAGTCTAACAATGACTGCTAGATGTAATTGCACTAATTAGAGTTATTCATTGATGTAGTTATAGAATTACCTTTGATATTAATTCCTTAGTTTATCCATTGGCTAGCTATTACTATGACTAGAGAGTGCTCTGATGATTATCTTTTATTTATGATGCTTGATCATACTTATCACCTTTATCTTTATTTATCTTGTGACCTCTACCTGTTGTGAGTAGGGTAAATGATATCGGTAGTGTCACTTATCCAATGTATAACATCACTATCAATATAATAGATTAAAGTTTATCTTTGTCCTTCCCAGTGGTATAAATATAAATCGACAACCTAGTAGAACTCTCAAGGTAAAATGCTACAATGGTATAATTATCTGTCCGCTTGCAGAACTGATCTTATTTTATATTTATATTTATTCCTGCCTAGTCACATAGATTAATATATAAAACCTTTAATTATTCTGAGCATTATTAATTAGAGATGACAACCTAGTTCTTGCATAAGAATGTTGGTAATAGAAAAGTGGCTAGTTGCTAATGATAAGTTAATTAATTACCATTCATCTTCTAATCTCGCCTCTCGCATTAAAAGTTATATAGTTATATTTGGCGACGTTAGTAGATGTTAACAAGCATTTTTGGCGCCGTTGCCGGAGAGGGCACATTAAACTTAGGAAATATTGATAGCATATGTATACATAATGGATAAGATTGTATTACCAATTGATCTCTAACTCAAACAGGCACACCCTTGTTTTTATCATTTGCTTATCTTATGCAGGGTGATGAATGAATGGTTTTTCCCTTCAAAATAATTTCACTGACGATCCAAAGAAACTCCTGAGAAGAAAGAAGTTTGTAGAAGCGAGGGACAATTTCAAGCTACCATCAAAAACACCCATCGCTGCTCAAGCTCATTCATCAAAGGAGCCAGCTCCAACATTGGAAGAAGAACACTTAGGAGAAGATTTATCTCCTATGTTTGAAAACATGGCTGAGAAGACGCTGCACGAGTTCTCTGCCCCAACAACAGAAAACATCCGGACTGGACCAGCAGTCAACACGGGGGAGAATGGATTCGAGCTCAAGCCTGCTCTTATCACCATGGTTCAAGCCAGCCAGTTTTGTGGAAAAGCTCATGAAGATGCAAGTGCACACTTACAACACTTTCTAGAGATCTGCAGCACCTTTACGATTAGAGGAGTACTAAGGGATGCAATTTTACTTCGTCTTTTCCCATTTTCACTTTTGGGGAAAGCCAAGTAGTGGTTCTACGCCAACAAAGACAAGAACACTAACCGATGCTCAACTGCTTTTCTGGCAAAGTTCTTTCCTACAGGCAAGACGAATGCTCTGCGTGGGAAAATCTCAAGTTTTCAACAGCAACATGACGAATCATTCACTGAACCATGGGAGAGATTCCAAGATTACATTGAAGACTGTCCTCATCATGGGATAGACGATTGGCTACTATTGCAAACCTTCTACCACGGGCTAGTCTCTAGCACCCGTGAGTCCATAGATGCTGCAGCTGGAGGAGCTTTCCCGTCACTTAAGCTTCCAGAAGCTCAAGCACTTGTTGAGAAGATGGCCTCAAATTCAAGCTGTAATGAAGAACGTACTCAACCTCGGAAGAGAGGAGGAGGCATCTATCATCTCAAGGAAACTGACATGGTCACTGCCAAGCTAGACCTCATCATGAAGAAGCTCGACATAGAGAAGAAGGAAGTCATGCATATTAATGATTCTCGCATGACCTGTGAAGAATGTGGAGATTACGGGCATTCAGCTGTCAACTGCCCTACGTTGCAAGAGGATGTGAACTTCATCAATAACACCTACTATCGTCCTCAGCAAAATCAAGGATGGAACCAGCCAAACCAAGGATCGAATTAGCAACCTCGATAAGGTAATTACCAAGATAGCAACCAAGGTAATAATTACAATAATTATAATCTTCCACCTTTAAGAGATTTAGTTGCTGGTCAATCTAAATTGTTAGATCAAATGTCTAGAAAGGTAGCCTCAAATGATAAAGCTTTAGAAAATATAAATACCAGAATGGATACCTTTGCTTCTGCTATAAAGAATCAACACAGCTTTAATAAAATGTTAGAATCACAATTAGCTCAGTTAGCTGCTGCTGTCCCTCCATTTGAGAAAGGTAAGATTCCGGGCCAGCCGGAGGATTTAGAAACTGCTAACCTTGTTGATATTCACAATGCAACACAATATCAAATTGAGCCTGCAGATCTACCTGAGAAGATGGGAGACCCTGGAAGACCTGTCATTCCTATCTCCATAGGATGTCACAACTTTTCAGAAGCTATCTGCGATTTCGGCGCAAGTGTCAACATAATGCCCAAGGTAATCTATGAGAAAATTTGAGGTGATCCTTTATTGTACACAGATATGCGTTTACAGCTTGCAGATCAATCTATTTGTTACCCCGAGGGAGTACTAGAAGAAGCTGTTATCAGAGTAGGGCAATCATATGTCCCAATTAACTTTGTGATCATGGATACCGGAGGAGATGAGAAGGCACCCATTATTTTGGGACGACCATTCTTATGCACAACCAAAGCCATCATCTATGCGGAACACACCAAGATTGTCCTCTCCATCAAAGACAAGAAGGAGAGATTTTCATTCAAGAACTGCATCCTGAAGAATCCAGCAATCCCGAAGTAATTCCATCAACAAGAAGAGTAACAACAACAATCAGCACCCAAGAAGAAGAACAATAGAAGATGGAGGAAGAACAAGCCCCAGCATGTACCTGAAGAAACCGCTCAACTAATCAATGCTATCAACACAGAAAATGATCATATGCTCCCAAAACCATTCCCAACAAAGAAAGGTGACCCAGGTGTATCAATCATCGAATGCACAATCAGAAACATCACTTTTCCCGACACCATTTGTAACACTGTATCAGGCGTCAACGTAACGTCCAAAAAGGTATATGATGAATTATTTGATGATTTACCATTATACCCAACATATATTCAGTTGCAGATGGTAGACCAATCACTTAGATTCCCTGAAGGCGTAGTCAAGGACGTCATGGTAAGAATTCAAAATAAATATATACCCGTAGATTTTTCTAGTTATTGACATGCAGGAAGACAACGAATCGCCTATTCTTTTGGGAAGACCGTTCCTCTACACCGCCAATGCTATCATCTACATTGGGTCTAGACAGATCCACTTCAACCTACCCACTAGAAAGGTACACTGTCAATTTATAACACATCTTAACCATGAGCAGATCAGGAAGCAACTCAACAAAAGGAGACGCCAAGCCCGCCGTCAGGCTGCCCAGCCTCACTGTGGATGGGAAGAGTTCCCTGGAAAGATTGTGAAGTATGAAGACTGCTACAAGGAGCAAGAAGAAGCCATACAAGCACCACGCTGGAGTGAGTGAGAGGATGGACCAAATTGCTAAGGCAGAGAAAGAAGAGATTCAGGCACAAGTAGAAGAATGGATGAAGAAAGATGAAAAATCAAGAGAAGCATACAAGGAAGAGCTGGAGCTAGAAAAGAGAGAAGCAGAAGAGACAGAAAAGAGATGGAAGGAGAAAGAAGAAGCACCTGCTACATCACCGCAAAATGGGGAATTGACCGAGGTAACCTCAGACGATGAACCTATTAAGTAAGTACTCTCCTCTATCTAAGTCATGTCGGTAGACTTTAAATTCCGTACCCTAGCCATAAGGTTAGAATGGTAGTTATCTAATTAATTTAGCATTCATTAGTAATTTTTCTTAGCACATTTATTAGCATAATCATTTTTGCATATTAAAAATAAAACAACAAGAATATTTACTGCTTTATTTACTGCATCATAAATATTAAAGCTCATGTGAATAAACTTATGGTAACCCAGTAGGCATATTTACTGTGGTAGCATTAAAAATAAAAATAACAATCTATATTTACTTTGTTTCATTATGAAAATCCTAAGCCCCATGGGAATGAATATTCCCTGTGATGACATAAAAATTATTATTAGCATGCATACATTTTTTGATTGCTACGTAAGAAACTTAGAAAAACCCTAAAAAGAGAATCCTGTTGGAATCCTGCTAAAATCTATTAATTAAAATCAATTCAAAGAATAATCAAAGTACTCATTGGCTGACCGCTAATCCCTTGATAATTTGAGCCTCGAGTTTTGGTTTTTTTGTTGGAGTATAACTATGCAGGAAAAATATTATGACTAAGAAGAGAGTCTATTAGTGGCACCCACCAGGACTGCTACTAACCAACTCACTCTGAAGATCATTCAAGCACCAAGTATTCCAAACATCAAGCTTGGAGGAGGAGCATTCCCTAGTTATTAGGAAAATACAAGATCAAAGAGCTAGTCAACCCGACGCCCTTACGCTGTCGATACACCTGCTCCCAGAAGGATCACTCAATTTACAACATCAAAGATCCTATCAAACGTCAAACTTGGGGGAGGGCACCCTCCAATTAAAATCCAGCTAAATATAAGTTTTCTATCTTATTATCATTATTATTATATTATTTTTTCGTGTGAGTTAGCTAGTAAGATAAAATTTTAAAACCAAATAAATATCTATCTATATATTAGAAGTTTGTTTAGAGTCGGTCTTAGCTAGAGTTAATAAAAAATGATGAACATTAAAATTTTATCTTGGAGATGATGAATAGTTGCTCTGTCACAATACTTTTCAAATGCCTAGTTGTCAAACTTAAATTCTCCTGAGTTTTAAATATTGCTGTTTGAATTTAAGAATTTACTCTGAACCTGAAACTTGTGGAGGCATATATTTGAGCTAAGTCTAGATAATTGATTGATATGATTCATGAAAGTTGAGCTACTATTTATCTTATTCCTAGCATTACTAAGTTCTGGAGATTTATTTTAAAAAAAAACTTAAAATCTACCTAATGAGCTCTTGTATGACAAAATGTGAATTCCTACCAAAGCCATATATTATACATTTAGAGATAGGAAACCTTTTTATGCTGCTTGTTTTGCATTGAGTTTAGTCAACCTTTGTTGTATACCATATGAGAGTCTTGTCATGCTTTTAAAACCAAGATCACGTACACACTTCAGCACATATGCATTATTCCTACTCTAGGAGTTATCGCAACCATTTTCACTTTCATCAATGTTCATCATGAAAATGTTTTCTCCTGCACTGGGAGTAAACACCCAAAAATATATAAACCCCGTAGGACAACCTTGATATAATTGCTCGAATTATTATCTCTCTAGTTATTTATATTCAAAGGATACATGTGGCTATGCAAAAATATGAAAAGGGAGTAAAAGATGGACAGGTGTCCCAGCATTAAAACAATGGGTACTAGATGTCCGCCTCCCGAAAACAATAAAAAAAAGAGAAAGAATAAAGATAGCCCATGTGTTCCTCCAAGTTACAAAGGAGAGTGAATCATTTTCAAAGAGCAAAAGTAGAATTGGGAATAGCCACTAAATACCACATATACACCTATCCACCATATTCCATACACATGCACATCTTGTTTTGATTGTATGCCTCGATTCTCTGTGGATCCATTGTTTGACTTTACAACATATGAATTGCAAGTAGGCTTAAACCTTGTTATTGCCACTCCTATGAGCCCCACTATAAATCTTTAGTTATAGGAAGGCATAACATTAATGCCTTAAGTGAGATCCACAAATACCATATATACTGAGAGACTTGAGGGTGCCGTACAATTAAAGCTCTGAGTTTTATTTTGAAAACTTGCAAAACTCCGGGATATTGGTACTATGAAGAATTTGTTACATAGTGCAAGACTTGATTGTTCTTTCTTTCAATTACTCAAGACTAAGGCAAGAATTGTAAAGCCCCATAGTAAAGGTAAAATGGGTAAGTTTTAAAGTTAAAACAGTTTTGTCTAATCCGGAGGAGAATCTATGTTTGAAGCATGTGTACTTAGGAAGTATGAAAGCATTGTAGCAACTCCTGATCCAATTACATTAGTAATTAGGCTTAGTTTGTTTGCCAAGGGACTGGCAAACAGGTAAGCTTGGGGGTGTTGTTGACGGTGGATAACGTTAACTTTTATTAGAACTTTAGACACCAAACGATACATGAATACACACTAGTCTAGTGTTTTAATAGACAGTTTTCACGAGTTTTGCACGTTCTGTATTTTTCAGGGGCTATTCCAAAAAAGCATAAAAGAAAGGTTAAAGAGCATAATTAACATGAAACTTAACCGCCAAGGAAACATCATCACGAAGACACTGGAAGAGTCTAGAACACACCTGAAGCACCGGGGCCCGAGACCCACCAGGGTGGGGCCGGCCGACGCCCCCCACTAGGGTTTCGGCCCACTTTCTAGAGTCTTCTTCCGCCGCCTTTGTGGAGTCATCTCGGCCCTTGTTTCAAGTCGATTTGATCCTACGGCGCACGTGCATCTCACCGGGCTATAAATAGAGGGGCAGACCCCCCTGGAGGCATAACCCAATCATTCATTCAAGGCATCTAGTTCTCAAGCCATCAAGAGCCTCCTAACATCAAGAGCCTCCTAGTTCATAGTTCTGGCATAGTTAGATTAGAAGTAGAGGAGTTCTAGTTCTTCGGCGGATCTGGAGCCCGGCCTTCTGTCTAGAGCACGGAGTTCGGTATAATTCTAGTTCTTTCTCTATTATTATATTCTTCATTATGATTAGGGAAATATTGTTCTTAATAGTTCATATGTTCTTGATTATAATAGTCTTTGTCTACTTTGATTATATGTCTAGTATAGTTGGTTTGATCTTATTGAATTCATGTAATTGTTCATATAGCGTTTATTCATGCGAACGATGGATAGATGATGAACAGTATGTAGACGTGGTGTCTAGGTATTTTGTTTATCTGCGAGTGCACCCTGATGTGACGGGTCGTGTGGTAGATCGCGTAGGTGACAGCTGCGTTGAGTCCTCTGTGGTCCACCCCCCGTATGTAGGCCAGCAGGCACGGTCGCGAAGTTGGATGATGACTCTGTTTCACATCCTTCCTAGATGATGCCCTTTGCATGTGATTATTATATAGGATTAGTCTAACAATGAATGTTAGATGTAATTGCACTAATTAGAGTTATTCATTGATGTAGTTATAGAATTACCTTTGATATTAATTTCTTAGTTTATCCATTGGCTAGCTATTACTATGACTAGAGAGTGCTCTGATGATTATCTTTTTTTTATGATGCTTGATCATACTTATCACCTTTATCTTTATTTATCTTGTGACCTCTACCTGTTGTGAGTAGAGTAAATGACATCGGTAATATCACTTATCCATTGTATACCATCACTATCATTATAATAGATTAAAGTTTATCCTAGTCCTTCCCAGTGGTATAAATATAAATCGACAACCTGGTAGAACTCCCTAGGTAAAATGCTAAAATAGTATAATTATCTGTCCGCTTGCAGAACTGATCTTATTTATATTTATATTTATTTCTGTCTAGTCACATAGATTAATATATAAAACCTTTATTTATTCTTAGTATTATTAATTAGGGATGACAACCTAGTTCTTGCATAAGAATGTTGGTAATAGAAAAGTGGCTAGTTGCCAATGACAAATTAATTAATTATCATTCATCTTCTAATCTCGTCTCTCGCATTAAAAGTTATATAGTTATATTTGATGACGTTAGTAGATGTCAACAGTAACTGCTCGCCAGGACTGAGTGCGGTCACTGCGCTCCTGTGTTCGTGCATGACGTGCATGTAGATGGGGATAATGTGTCTATCTGTGTGTGTGGGTGGGTCTCTGTGTCTGTGTCCATGCTGTAGTTGTGGGCTGTGTGTGTGTGTCTGTCTTTTTTTTTTGCGCCCCTCTTGGCATTCTCATGCTCTGCATTATATTAGTTTTCTATTTTCTTGTTCATGCTACAAGCCTATAACACACTGAGGATGACTACCTTCTGAATGTTGCAGGAGCGTTCATAGTCAACACTGGTAGCTTGTCAGCTCATAGATAACTGTGCACTCAAACAACTCTTGATTGATGGCACTATAGCTAGATGTGTGTGTGCGCGCGCGCCTGTGTGTGTCTGTGTTGTGTGTGGGCATCTGTTTCTATGATGGACTATTATCATCACTATGCCATGGTTATAGAAGTAGGAAATCGATCTGTTACTCTATCTCTGTCAAGTTCTCTATCACTTTCTCTGTTACTTGTGTATCTGGTTAACATTTATCCATGTGTCATCCAGTTATCTATTCAGCATCTGTTATCCAGTGTGTGAGTGTAAGCCATAGCTGCTTCAGTTATCCAGTCATCCAGATTTCTGTAAATTAACCTTGGTGATGGTGCTTCTTTCAGGCTTCTCATTCTTATCCGCATGGTTGTCCTCGGTCTATTTTTACATGGAGAATTAAGCACGAGAGTGAGGATGCAATATGGCTCTGGGGCATGTCTATTGTCCGGAGCGATCGACCCTTGGTCTGTTTTTTCTATGTTTCTGATGATGGAGGCGCTCTCCTGACTTTTTTGAAGCCATGGCTGGAGCTGCTAGCTCTGCCAATATGTGGGTTCCTTTCTGTCTCAAGCACAACATTGAGCCTCGCAATCCTGACTTCAATCTTAAGGACCCATACAAGAACAAGGTTTGCTAGGTTTTTGTCAAGAACAGAAGGGTTAAGAGGGAGTATGATGAGTTCAAGGTCAGGATCAATGGGTTGCCTGACTTGATACGTCGATGCTCTGATGCGTACCATGCTAGGGAGGAAACCAAGGCTATGAGAAGGCAGCGATATGCTGCTCTTGATGATGCAGTGGAGCCTATTTAGATCCCTAAAGCCGCATGGATGGCTGATGGCACTGATTGGCCTAGTACCTAGACTCAACCTTCTGCTGAGCATACCTGTGGTGACCAGCTATACATACAATTTTTCTCTGTAGCTAATACTAAGGATCTTAGTTTGATCAAGGGGAGAAGGGTTTTGTTTGGATGATTCTAGGGTTCATATTTGTTATAGATAATGGTTGTTAATACTACAATTAATTTCCCTTTTACATATTTGGGGTTGCAGAACATTATAGATAGGGATAGTATCTTTTGCAGATATGGAGGATACTTGGGCACAAAAGCAATAGTCACGAGATCCGGATCGGTGGTTTATGATGCTGAGATGAGAAACAAATAAGTGAGAATAGAAATCTCACCTCATCTGTTGTTTGTGCGACAGATTTGTTGTTGCCCCAGTGTTGTTCCATCCTTTCCCTCTGGCTTTTATGGACTTGTTTTTCATTCATCGATGTTCTTTTTGTTTGTTCACATGAAGGATTTTGTTGGCGTAACATTTGGTTCACGCTTAGCTCACCAGCGAAGCCAGAAACGATCTGCAGAGCAGAGAGCTAGCAGATCCAGCTAGCTTCGACAACCGGCGCTGAAGAAAATCGTTAGCTCCAACAGTGTCAGTCAATTTGACCTGCAATTGACAAGGGAGAAAAGATTGATCAGTAACCTAAGGTGGAACCAACTGGTTTTGTATTAGGCGATTCCGAATATCAGGCCCAATGGGCCTTCATTCCAAGCTACCGGCTAGAAAGCCGATATGCGATCGCATGAATCGATTCTGTTGATCCAAGGGTATATGAATAATAACAGATTATATTAACCAAATCTTAACCGTAAATCACCTTATACGTTGATGCATGTTTCAATCTATCACGTTTATTAATTAGGATTGACCGGATCAAAACAGCTAACAACGCACGTGATGGGTCTTAACATGATCAAAGTATAAAGCAATATACGAGAGAGATCGATCGAATATAACATGCGAAAGTTAATCTCATAGTAGGAATGTAAGATCGACTAATCAGTCGATCTGATCATAATACAGGCCATATACAAGTCTATAGAGTGAACCATGCTTTGAACCCTCGTCTAGCATATCCGATCCCTCACTTGCGTCATCAAGGATCGACCGGATCGAGACAGCTCGTGACGTAAGCTACGGATCGAATTTGCTATTCAAAGGTTCTCAACACGACTCATTCTATTACTTGAGTACAACCCGTATATAATCTAGATCTGAACTGAACGGCTAATGACAAATAAATCTTCTTGCCTAAAACATGATATTCAATGTTCATTCGTTCATTAAGCAAGATAGAAAGTAAGATTCAAACCGATAAGAAACAGATCAAGATTGGATAAGTGATGATGCTTAAAATAAATAAACATAAGCAACATCGGTAACTTAATGAATCTAACTAAACATGCCAATTTAGTTAAAGCTGATAACTAATCCTCAAATTAACTCAAGTAATGGGGTGTAAGGTAGAATCACATAGGCCATACTCAAATTAAATGAGAATCGATAACAACTCGAATTCATCTAGTGGTAGGGTACGAAACATAATCGTAGAGACCGTACATGACAAAAGCGAGCATGACAGTGCTTACTGGCAAACCCGGGAATCCACCGGGTGATTCATCCGCGCTTGTTGAAGAACACGTCGGATCTACTCTACTCCTACTCCTAAGAAAAGGTTTAGCTGTGAAGCCGGTTTATTGTATTGATGTGTTGGTCTCTTATTATAATAGGCTGGGCTTATATTTATACCCAGAGATTGGAAAAAGAAAATCCCAACCGAATGAAAAAAAAAAACCTAGAAATAAGGAAATAACAAAAACTTCCTAATCTTGGAATAATTTGGGGCCCAGCCTTTCCCTTTTGTGGGCCTCCATTACTACTGCCCGTCGAGGAGCTGACGTTGGCATGCATCCTCGCTGACGCAACCATTCATCCAATCCAATCTTCCGATCGCTTTAGCTGCTGTAGTATACCTTGAGGCCACTAGCAAGTATCCGATCCAGCTCTCCGATGGACTATCCTTTTTGCAACGGCCATCTGGTCTTAGTCTAAATTTTGATGTAAACAGACTTAAGATTGCCTTTTTTCATAGCCAGGTTAGTTTATGATTTTGCGTCGTCCCGCCCGAGTTTTCCATCCCCCGCGCCCTCTATTTTTTTTTTTTACGTTTTCTTCATTCTAGCCGTCCAATTATTTGGGCTGTATAGTATTTTTCATTTTTTGGCCTGCTAAAAATTTAAAAGTCTAAAACAGCAGCTCATGAAAGTTGTGAACCCATGTGAAATTCGTACATCTTTTACAACAAAAGTAAATAGTATGCCCCATTTTCAACAAAATACAGGAAAAAAAGCCCATGGGCCTATTTTTACAAATTGACTTGCATATGCAATCTTTATCCTCTATCAGACGGTCAAATATGTCAACGAATAGACCCCTGACAACAACTTTTTACAACAGCAACAACACAGTCAGTCAGATGTTCATGCTGTGGCTCAGGCCGGTGACTGACCGTTAAACAAACCATCAGTCACCTGCCATGGAGATAGACTCATATTTTATTTGCCAAGAATACTAATATGTAATAGTAAAATCATATTTTCTTGCTGAGGATAAAATTAACTATACATGTAAAAATGAAGCTTTTGTTTCTGACGATAAATTTGGTAAAAAAGACTGACTTATGGATCAAACACCAAAACAATATTTGTGGTTCTAGCAATGAAATTTAATGGTTAATAACAAGTGGTGATGAATATTTAAGTTGAGCAAAATTTTGTTCAAAGTTAAACTAAACAATAATTGTGGCTCAAAAAATAAATATGCATGGTGTAGGACACATTTGAGCATAAGCATTTCTAGCTTGAACATGGTAAGCAATGGTCATAACATATGGCTGGTTCCAAATGAAGCAGCCAGACGCCAGAACTATCTTCGAAATGAAGAAGTGAATCATAAAAAGGCTAAGTAATTTTCTCCAAAACTTACATGTTCACAAATATTCTCATGTGACTAGAAAAACATCAATTATTATATAGGAGTTGTGTCAAACCAAGTTAGCCTGTCCTTAGTTTAAACTCACATGTCATATTTTTCTACACTTGCAGAGTACATTTCGATGTAGTCACCCTTCCTCTCTGTCCTCTGCTACCCTACACAGATGCTAGAGTTAACGAGCAGGAGTTCATAGAAGACGGAGCCTTTAACCCCGATGATGTGTACTAGGCTGGTGTTGCCACCGGTCGACGTTCCTGTCAAGCTGGCATTCCTGTTTCCACTAGAGTTTTATTATTATTTATGTAAATTTTCTTTTAGACCCACACGGACATTTTGTAATAATGTTTCTTTATGCATTCAACACTATTATGATACTATAATGAAGTCGATATATTTATGAAAATTGATCTTGTCATACATATATTGTGTATTCGATTTTATCCGTAAAATCGGGTGTGACAACCTTGCATGTGATAGTAAAACACTTTGTGGTGTTGACACCTTTGTAAACGGGGTGAAGTTTGAGAGACAAAGAGGGTTTGGGTTCTCTTTTCCTCCTGTCGAGAGCGATTTCGGCGAAGATTCCTATGGAAAAATATGCACCGGACGCTGGCTCAGGAGCTGTCGACGGAATATCGCCGATAGTCTACCAAGGGGTATGCCCAAAATAGTAGATTGAGCAGTGAAGGTGTGCCTGAGATGAACAAACGTAGCGCAGCAAGCGCGAGACACGAGATTTATACAGGTTCAAGCCGCCGTGAGACGTAATACCCTACGTCCTGTGTGTTGCTGTATTGTATTGCTATATCATCTGGGTTGTGGGATCTATCCTTACCCCCTTCTTGTATAGTCTAAAGGGACAAGGTTACAAGTAAACTAGCCAAGTTGGAATAATAACCGTATGGTGCAGCCTTACGCCGCACGTCTTTGTCTTCTGGGCCGGACCAGCTTTGATGGTGTGGCCCATGTCTTGTCTTATGGTAACGGGGTTTATACCCCCACAGCTAGTCCCCGAGCACCTTGCATTCGTCAGGAGGTGTAGATCTTCGGAGTTGCTTGACCAGACGAATGTAAGGAGCTCATAAAAAATTTGAAAAAGAACTTCTCTTAGGTGAAGTGTATCCACTTTTGGTTTTTCAGAACAAATACCTTCACCGTTAGGTGAAGTGTATCCACTTAGTCCCCGAGTCTGATAGTAGGTGACGTATTCACATGATGTCAGGGTCATAGCCTTTATATGTGAAGTGCTGACGCAGTCCCCAAGCACAACAAGTGATCGAAAAAGTCTTCCGAGCAGGCGAGGTGATGACGCAGTCCCCGAGCACGGCAAATGATCGAGTAAAATCTTCCGAGCAGGCGAGGTGATGACGAAGTCCTCGAACACAGCATGGTGCTCGGGACAATCTCCCGAGCAGGCGAGTCGCATATCAAGACCCCCGATGTGCTGTCCAAGATCAGCACCCTGACCTGAACAGCATGGGGTGTCTTGATAGCTCGGCGACGAATCCCCAACGTGGTTGGAGACGAAATCCGAGCAGCGAGAGGACGGCAAGGAGCAGCGACGAGTCCCCAGTGTGGTCGGAGGCTGTGTTCGAGCAGCGCGAGGGCGGCAAGGAGTGGCGATGAGCCCGGCGACGAGTCCCCAGCGTGGTCGGAAACGGTGTCCGAGCAGCACGAGGACGACGAGCCCCCAACCTGGTCGGAGGAGGTGTCCGAGCACCGCGAGGATGACGAGGAGCAGCGACGAGTTCCCCGCCTGGTCGGAGGTGTAGTCCGAGCAGCGAGAGGACGACGAGGAGCGACGACGAGTCCCCCGCTTGGTTAGAGGTGATGTCCAAGCAGCGCGAGGACGGCGAGGAGCGGCGACGAGTCCCCAGTGTGGTCGGAAACGGTGTCCGAGCAGCGCGAGTACGACGAGGAGAGGCGACGAGTCCCCAGCGTGATCGGTGACGGTGTCCGAGCAGCGTAAGGATGACGAGGAGCGGAGACGAGTCCCCACCATGGTCAGAGAAGGTGTCCGAGCAACGCGAGGATGACGAGGAGCGGCGACGAGTCCTAAGCGTGGTCGGAGACGGTGTCTTAGTAGCGTGAGGACGGCGAGGAGCGACGAGAGCTCGGCGGCGAGTTCCTGCAAAATAAATAGGTACATTGGGTAGTACATGATGTAGGTTTTGGAGCAGATCCTAATATTGTAGAATGCATGATAAGATTGTCCGTTTCTTGCTCTTGTCAGGTCACGTAATTTTCCCTGGTAGTTGGCCTGTTACGTTTAAGCACCCGACCCGGCGTATGGTTCAGAGGTTTCTTAATATGACCATGTGAGTTTACGGCTTACGGGGCATAGACAGGTTTCACGATTAAGGTGTGTGCTATCAAGGTACGTTAAGCAACCCTTAAGAGAAGAAAACGGAGAGATACTTAGTATCTCATCGGCGGAGAAAATTTTCTGAGTGCCCGAGCGTTGTCGGGGCTTACGAAGAAATCATCGGCGAGTGCCCGAACGTTGTCGGGGCTTTCAGAGAGGTCGGCGACCAGTGCCCGCACTTTGGATGGGGCTTGTGGAGACGCTGCTAAAACTGGCCAAGCGTCCCCGGGGCTTAGGTAGTAGCGAAGATTAACGGCCTAGGCGCCCCTGGAGCTTACGTGTTGGTGAAGCTTCCTGCGCCTGGCAGGACTTACGCTTATCGTGGGCGATGGCTTCCCGAAGCAATCAGGGCAGTCGATGAGGTGGTGATATTGGGCAGCCTAACGAATGCAGGGCTTATGCGTCGACGTAGTTATACTGCCCGAACAGGTGCAGGGCTCACGTGTCGGCGAGGCTACGCTGCCCGAACAGGTACGGGGCTTACGTGGCGGAGAAATTAGACTGACCGAACAGGTGCGGGGCTTACATGTATTGGCGATGAAACGGAGTCTTTAGCTGCCTAAGCATGTGCAGGACTTATGCGTTGACGAAGTTTAACTGCCCGAGTCTGGTCGGGGCTTATGTCGGTGACGTAGAATCATGGAGATAGTCTTGGCGATGATATCCGAAGTAGGTGTCCGAGTCTGGTCGGGGCTTATGTCGATAGCAAAGAATCTTGGAGATAATCTTATATGGTAGGCGGCTCGACGTGGCTTGCTTAGGCGACTTGCCGTGGCTCGTTGGATGGCTCGACGAGTCCAATCTCTTGTTTGACAGTTTAGATGACTCGCTTTCTTCTTCTGGCCATGGCATGCATGAACATAGACCTCTTGATTATTGCCGCGAGCGTGCCGGCGAATCAGAGCCGGTAAGAATTGCATATGTGCTTGTCTGACACGTATACGCGTATATCACCATGCATGTAGAGCGTAGGCTCATCTGCTCAGAGGATCTTCTAGCTTTTGAAATTAGATCGGATCTGATACCTATGTGTGCGGCTCGTGAGCGCACACGAGTCCTGGTAGCTTGCATGGTCTTCAATAATTAGCTTGCGTGCAAGGTGCATGTACGTGCAAGCTTATTCGCAGTCGTCTTCTTTGATTATCTTAATTAGCTTGCACGGGCTCCTTGCTGCTTGCTTAGCGTATCAGGTTGGAGTAGAACTCGACTTGGATCCAGAGTTCGGCTTGGTGTAGGTCTTGACATCATGATCTTGATTCGCGTATGCAGCAGGCGAACTAGACCACATGCAGATTGGCATCTGGAACCGTACGGTGATGAACTCAGTTCCGTCTTGATGTACGCGTGTTGACCAATTTGAAATCGCATCTTCCATGCATCCTTCGTTCAGGAAGTGGCTTCGAGCCGCAGATTGATATCAGCAGGATCATGATCTTGAGGTCTTTGCCACACTCGAGCAGCGCCGTGCTGATGATGAGGACCGCTGCAGAGTGTTGACGGCGAGAAGCGCAATTAATTTTCTATCAATAAATATCATTTAGATTCGTGGAGAAATCCGAAGACGATATATAATAAAATATCTTAATTAAGATAAATAAACATGACTTAGCTTTTTTGATCGGTGACGTCGGACCTTGATTGCAAATATACTGCACGTAGATCGATTTGCCACATTCCTTAATTGGTTGTACCTGGCCTTCTAGATCGTACATGGCCATGCACATGCAAGAGGCCTCATTGGCTTATTCCGTTTATTGGAGTTTATCGCTGGTTGATGCACCGTCACGGAGAATTCCTATGCAGCCGGAAGCCAGAGTTGAAAACGGAGCCAACATAGGCCAAGCCAGCCTAGATCGGAGTTGGATCCAGCTACACCGGCCAGAGCCAATACGTGGTGTAGTGCATTCCGGCGGGGAGCAGATGCTGTTGCGTGGGCCTGAATCAGACGTGGCAGCGACAAGAAACCTTCAACCAATGCCCTGCTCTCGGACGAACGTATCCAGAGCTGAACGAAGCCGGACAAAATTTGTCGCAGATCGGATCTTAATGAACACATAACCGCTCATAGCTCTGAGTTGCGTTTGATGACGATGCTGTTCTGACGCCCTGACGACGAACGCTGGTCGCCGTTGATGACGTTGTTGAAAAAATCAGCGTCTTGTCCGCCTTAATGGATTAAGTGTCGTGATGGTGCTGTTGATTAGATAGTTGGCATTTTCCTTAATGGTTTGTTTGCTGGGCTCTTGCCTCGACGAGGATGAGGGCTGACGAGCTGATGATGGTTGATGAGATATCAATGATTGCCGTCAATACAATCGAAGGGTGTAGTCGATGTGAGCCGGCGCGTAATGACGACGAGCCAGCGGCGCGTGACACCGATGAGTCAGTATCGGCGCAATGGCGTAATAATTTTCCTTCAACAAATATTACGTAGATTCGTGAAGAAATCCGAAGACAAATCATATATAATAAAATATCTTAATTAAGATAAAACATGACTTAGCTTCGCTTCTTTGGAGAAAAATCGTCTAATCATCCGAGCACGGAATTAACGTGGTCTTGTAGATGTGCTCATGTCCGATGCATACATCTGATTGATTGACTTGCATGGCTCTTGTAGATCTAGATGCGTATGCGCTTCTCCCTTTGCTTGCATATCGATCGATGGATGCATTGCCCTGATTGGATCTTGTAACTGGTGTAGCGCTCATGTCGTATATATCCAGGCTCGTCATGATGATGGCCTGCTGGGATCTGATCGGTGTCGCCATCAGCTGGTTGCATACACCGCCATGTACAGTGCGATCCAGTGATTTTGATCCTGGTAAATTCGGTGGTGGCGGCGGTGTTGTACATCTCAAACTGAAACATGCATATGCCATGCATTCGTGCATGCTGGCGTGCACACCTGAGTAATTGATTGGTGCAGTGCTTCCTATGATGGCTGCCTCCGGGCGAGACGACGACAGGGGTCGTCTACTGGGCACGTGTGGAAGTACTGCTCCATGCGTTGTTTGCTTTTCATCATCTTGCATGGTGACATATAGGTCCATGACGAGGGAACGTCTCGTGTGACCAGCGGTCCCATCAACACGATCGGATCCGGCCGACTGGATTGGTCAAGTGCACAGGGGCACGATAGAGCGCCGTGACAAATCGCCTTGGATGACGATGACTGACAGACCGTCGAAGGTCGCCGCCGCCAAAAATCAACTTGCCGTCGACGACGTTGATCTCGAAAGAAAAAATCTCCATCTTCGTCGTAGGATCAGGAAATACACCTCCTATCTGGCGCGCTAACTGTCGACGGAATATCGCCGATAGTCTACCAAGAAATATGCACAAGGTAGTAGATTGAGCGGTGAAGTGTGCCTGAGATGACCAAGCGTAGTGCAGTAAGCGCGAGACACGAGATTTATATAGGTTCAGACTGTGAGACGTAATACCCTACGTCCTGTGTGTTGCTGTATTTTATTGTTATATCATCTGGGTTGTGGGATCTATCCCTGTCCCTCCTTATATAGTCTGAAAGGACAAGATTACAAGTAAACTAACTAAGTTGGTGCAATAACCGTGCAGTGCAGCCTTGCGCCGCACGTCTTTGTCTTCTAGGCCGGACCAGCTTTGATGGTATGGCCCATGTCTTATCTTGTGGTACCGGGGATTTATACCCCCACAGAAGCACAGGACACTGGCTCTCCGCATCGAGTGACTAACCCCTGACTCCTCCAGACTGACAAAGCGAGCACCAGACACTAGAGAGTCCGGTTGTGACATGCAGATATGTCTGATGCGACGTGGACCTCTTTGGAACCTTTCTGGAACCGCACTAAACACTGCTGATCGAGTGGCGTTGCGTCGGTGAGCACAAATGTGCATCTAGTGGCTACAACTTCATTGTGAGCACCAGACGCTAGAGCGTCCGATGGTTGGGCACCTGACGCGTCCGGTGCCAATCCCGCACTCTCGGGTTGATTCTGCACAGTTTCTGATTTGATCCACCCGATGCGTCCGGTGTGACTGACTCCACGTCTGGTGTGAACTTAATAGCGTGCTGGAAGTTTTCGACCATTGGAATCGAATTAACGATATTCAAAACGGCGACATGTGGATGCCTGAGGTGCAACGGATGCTGGCACCAGACGCTACTGCGTCCGGTGACTGCATGTCCAATGTGCTTGCAGTTTTCAGAAAATGACTAGATTTTCACTCTGATAAATTGCCACACTAACGGCTTGGGAGCTCTCTCTTGCACATTTTACTGATCATAAGACACTTTTGAGCCATCCCAAGCTTCTCCCCAATCATTTAGAGCTTTGATTCACATCTTTGGTGAGATTGGGAGTGATCCAAGTGCATTGTTCATTCTAGTTCATCCCTAGGCACTTGTTGATCGGTGTTCCTGCTATTTTATCTCTTTACTCTTGGTGATTGCCATCACCTAGACGTTCTTGGAGCGGCAGAGGGGTTTAGCGGAGTTGTAGATTATCTCCTGCCACTCCCGATGATCTTGTGAGGGGTTTGTCATCTTCCTCGGCGGAGACGCCAAGGTAGCCCTAATACATTGCTCGTATCAATGAGTTACCTTGCTCGTGGTAGCTTCTTATAGCACTGATTTGTTGAGCTCATTCTTGGTGTTTAATTAGCCACTGAAATACCGAGTAGTGGTCGACGCAACTGAAAGGTCCAAAGAGGCTAGAGGGGGTGAATAGCCTAATTAAAAATGTACAAACAACACCTGACCACAAGATTAGTACAACAACTGGTGAAGCGAATTTTGCGCTAGCCTATTCAAAGATGCAAGCCTTCCTAACCGTTCTAAATTAAGTCTCTAGGTTCACACAAGCTAGCCTAGGTTGGAAGCTACTTACTCCTAGGTGAGCAAACTACTAACACTGCCACTACACAAGTAAATGCACAGAGTAAAGAGAGAGGTGTAGGATGTTATACCGCCGAGTAGTGAAGATGGCCAATCACCGAAAGAAATACCAATACACTCGACGGTGCTGGTCACAATGAAAACCGAAGCTAACACACGGGAGACAAAGAATTTATCTCTAGGTTCACGTGCTTGCCGGCACGATAGTCCCCGTTGTGTCGACCACTACTCGGTGGTTCGGTGGCTTATTAACAACCAATGTCAAGCTCAACAAATGAGCGCCATAAGAACCTACCACGAGCAAGGTAACTCAATGACACGAGCAATGTATTAGGCTACCTTGCGGCTCTCTACCGGAGAAGGTGCAAACCCCTCACAAGATCACCGGGAGTGGCCGGAGACAATATCCAACTCCGTCAACTCCTCAGCTGCTCCAAGACTATCTAGGTGATGGCAATCACCAAGAGAATAAAAGAAATCCACAGCAATAACAATCACCAAGTTCCAATGGATGAACTAGATGAACAAATGCACTTGGATCACTCGTTAACTCACTTTGGATGAGAATCAAGTACAAGAGTGAGTATGAGAGGCTTGGGAGGCTCAAGAGATGCTTAGCAAAGAATGAAATGCGCAAGAGAGACCTCTCAAACCGTTAGAATGGCTATTTATAAGTGAGGGTGAAAAACTAGCCGTTTTGTTCTGAACTCAGGCACACCGGACGCACTTCAGTTCATACCGGACGCGTCCGGTATTTGTCCGGTGTAGGTTCCGGTGTACCGCTAGCTGACACGCGTACTAGCCGTTGGAGTTAAACTGTTGCGCACCTCCACACCGGACGTGTCCGGTGTCGCACAGGACGCACAAACAACAGTGTCCGGTGCGGTTCCAGTAAGGTTCCAGAGAGCACAAATCCACACCAGACGCATCCGGTGTTACCCCATCGGACGATCCTCAGTGTCCGGTGCTACGCAGTTAGTTTTCTGAGTTTTGCACAGTGAACACTGGATGCATGAACAGTGCACGCCTCGCGTCTGGTGTGCTGAAACTCACGTCCAGTGAAAAAATCACCGAGCAACCCGAGAGATCAGTCTCATACCGGACATGTCCGGTATTCACACCGGATACGTCTGGTATTCACATCAACCGTGTGGTGTCCGACGTAGTGTCCGGTGCAGCGCTGAGCACTCTCTCAATTTCTACTCTTTGCCCTTGCATACAATTGCTAACATCTAAGTGATGTACACTCTTTGGCAGGAATGTTAGCTTGATATAAAGCAAGTTTGAAGGGTTTTAAGTTAGTGCTCTAGATCTAAATGTATATGCTCAACTAATTCAATTAGAGGCACTTGATGATCGAGATTGTAAATAAATTTCTTCCCCCTTAATAGTACGTTCATCTATCCTAAATGTGATCACACTCTCTATAGTGTCTTGATCACCAAAATGGAAAGAGCCCTATGAGATGTACCTTTTCCTTGAGCTCTTTTCCATAATCCAAGTTGAGAAGCACTTGATGAAACATGTTGATGGACTTACACTAATCACTTGTACGCCGTCATAGCTCCTCACTTGATTTGTTAACCATTCTTGTAATCACAACACTTAAGCACAATAGTTAGATATTAGGTGTCATCCATTAGCCAAAACCAAACTAGAGCTTTCAACAATGAGGACAAGTGTTCCAGCAAGCACGGGAACCTTCGCGTGATTGGATTATCCATTTGGTGATTGGCAATATCATCTCTACTCGGTGGTATAACTTACTTCACTACTCTCTTTACATTTGTGCATTTACTTGTGTAGCGGTAGTATTAGTAGTTTGCCAACTTAGGATTGGTTAGCTCTAGAAAGCTAGGCTAGCTTGTGTGAAACTAGAGACTTAGCATAGAATTGGTTAGGAGGCTTGCAACCCTTCAGTAAGCTAGCACAAAATTTGATTCACTTATTATTTTGCTAACCTCTCGGTTGAAGTGTTGCTTGAAGATTTTTAAATAGGCTGTTTACCCCCTACATCCATTTAGGACCTTTCAAGTGATAAATAGCACTAACTTATCATAGTAGACCAGTGTGCCATGGCAAGGCGGGTGGCGAAGCTCTATGAGTAGCTACCACAACTAGGTGGCTTCAGCAAAACCATTTCACATAGCTCGATACTCGGATTCTGCACCAGACCTGGAGACTGTATGTTGATGCTTGGAGGACCAGGACACCAAATTATCTCCAAGGAACACTGGATAACCAAGGGTTGATCGGCGAGTGTTGGGACAACCAGCTCGATCGACATCAGTGTAAACAATAAGCTCAACATGTGGGATCGGTGCAGAGTCAAGCTGAGTGAGATAGTACCCTTTAAATACCTCAGTAATCGCTTGAGAGCAGCAAGATGAGGCTTGCGAGGATCATGCATATAGAGACAAATTTGCTGGATGTCATAGGCAGTGTCCGGATGGGTGAAAGTCAAATACTGCAGTGTACCAACCAAACTACAGTACTGTGTGGAGTTGACAACTGGAGAACCATCGGCAGACAATTTGGAGTGTAGGTCGACAGGGGTGTTGCAAGGCTTGCAGGCACTCATTCCAGCATGCTCCAAATATCCAGAGTATAATGCCATTGAGAGAGGAACAACCCATCACACACAATGTGTCACTGATATGCCCAGAAAATGATGAAGCTGACCCATGTCTATCATAGCATACTCACGCTGAAGAGCTGCAATAATATGTCGTAGAAATTCGGATGACCAAGCGATGAGCACAATATCATCCACATACAGTAGCAGATAGGCAGTATCTAATCCTCAATGATAAGTAAATAGGAAGTATCTAACTTGGTCTCAACAAAGCCGAGGGACACTAGACGAGAGGCAAACATATTGTGCCAAGCATGGGGAGCCTGCTTCAGGCCATAGAGAGACTTATTGAGCTAGCAGACAGTACACTGTCTCAGCCAGAGTGCCATGTAAGAATTCTTAACATCCAACTGATGAATAGGCTAATTCTGAGATAATGCCAAAGAGAGAACTACCCGAACTGTCGTAGGTTTGACCACTGGACTGAATGTGTCATCATATTCAACACCTAGTCGTTGTGTGAAACCCCATAGCACCCAACGAGCCTTGTAGCGATCAAGCGAACCATCCGCTAGCAACTTGTGATGATAAATCCACTTGCCAGTCACGAGATTGACTCTAGGAGACCGAGGAACGAGACTCCAGGTGTCATTGGCGAGGAGTATATGATACTCAGCTTGCATAGCAAAGCGCCAATTTGGGTTTGAAAGAGCATCACGGACAGAGCGCGGCAGGGGCGACATGGAGACTGCATGGAGGTTGAGGCTGTCCATGGGCTGTGCGATGCTGGCCTTGCCGGGCATGCACATGGAGCGTGCATTGGTGACTGGAATGACGGTTGAGTTATAATAGTATGACCGGTGCTACTGGCAACAACCTGTGCACGAGCCTCAGGGGCAGCAGTACTTGCAGTACAAATGGGCGCCGTGGGAATGGTCCTGCTGGCAGTAGCCTATGCGGGATGCAAAGGGGCAGCAGCACCAGGCGGCACGATCCACGTAGTGGAGGTGACGCTACTGGCAGCAACCTGTGTGGAGGACACATGGGTAGCAGCACCGGGCGATGAGGATCCTGGCAACCATGGCTCAGGGCTCAGTGGGGAGGATCAAACTCGGGCATGACCACATGCTCGTGTGTTGGCACGGTATCATGGACAACATGGGGAGCCAGAGGAGTGGAGGTACCTACACGCATAAAATGAGCTCCAGGGACTGGAGCCGTAAGATCATCCTTATCAATCAAGAAGTCTGGGGCAGAGGGTGCCATGGGTGTGGTGGGCATGTCTGAGAAAGGGAAGGAGGATTCATCAAAGACAACATGTCAAGAAATAATAATCCTGTTGGAATGAAGATCAAGACATCGATACCCCTTGTGGTCAGAGGAGTAGCCAAGCAAGACACACAGGGATGAACGAGGCAATAATTTGTGGAGAGCTATGGAAGACAGGTTTGGATAGCAATCACATCAAAAAAACGAAGATGTGTATAAGATGGGTGGGTACCCAAATGAGCAAAAAATGGCATGACGCCTAAAGTCTTAGTGGGATGACGATTGAAAAGGTATGTGGCAGAGTGGAGAGTGTCAACCCAATAGACAGGTGGAAGGATACCTTGAAATAGCAGAGTGCCGAGAATATTATTAATGGTGCGAAGGGTGCGCTCTGCTTTACTATTTTGTTGAGAGGTGTAGGGGCATGGCATGCGGAGTATGGCACCCTAGGTGAGGAAGAACGTGCGGGCCAATTAGGAGTGAACGAACTCACAACCATTGTCGCACTGGACGACCTTGATAGGGGAGCCAAACTGTGTGCACACATAAACAAAAAAAGTTAGATAGAGTGGTAAAAGTGTCAGACTTAAGGCGAAGTGGAAAGGTCCAAATAGAGTGTGAACAATCATCAAGAATAACGAGATAATATTTGTAGCCGGACACACTAGTAATAGGTGAGGTCCAGAGGTCACAATGTATCAAATCGAATTTATTAAGGGCTCTAGTTTGTGAGGAATCAAAGGGAAGACGAACATGTCAACCCAATTGGCAAGCATGACAAATGATACATCCAGCCCGGGTGGCGTTAGCCGAGGCCCAATAAATTAAGGTTGCCCAGACCCCAACAGTTGTTAGGCACACCCACTCGGGGAAAGGCCTAGTCTCCATAAAAGACTAGTCTGATAGGGGAAGGGTGGCTCTCCCTTTTAAGGTGGCTTCCTCCTCCCAAGATAAGTAAGGTGGGATTATTCAGAGGCTCACACGTTCACCGCCCGACTACAACTAGGCCCATTTGGCCCATTTGTTGCGTCTTTGCCAATGATTAATAATGGAGGATGTCCTCATCATTCCCACCCCATTAAACAAGGGCCCAGTTCTGATACCAAATGATACATCAGGCCTGGGTGGGTTTGGACAAGGCCCAATAAATTAAAGTTGCCCAGACCCCAACAGTTGTTAGGCCAACCCACTCGGGGAAAGGCCCAATCTCCCTAAAAGACTAGTCTAATAGGGGAAGGGTGGCTCTCCCTTTTATGGTGGCTTCCTCTTCCCAAGATAAGCAAGGTGGGATTATTCAGAGGCTCACACGTTCACCGCCCGACTACAACTAGGCCCACTTGGCCCATTTGTTGCGTCTTTGCCAACAGTTAATAATGGAGGATGTCCTCATCAACAAATATGATCAATTTTTGGTTTAGTGCAAGAAATAGCTTGAGAGCTAATGAGTTTGGACAATGCTTCTTTGCCTAGGTGACCGAGGCGGTGGTGCTACAAGGTAGTGGACACGAATGCAGAAGCAAGGGCAGGTATGCTGGCGGGTGGGAAGAATGGGTAGAGGTCGCCTGTGCTATTTTTTATGGCAATCACGCTCCGAGTTTGGAGGTCCTTAACAAAAAGGTCAAAAGGGTCAAATTCAATTGAACAATTATTATCGGTGGTAAAATGGCGTACCAAAATTAAATTCTTAATAATGTTTGGGGCAACTAAGACATTATTAAGAGAGAGGACGATTAGGTGTATGAAATGAATATGACCCGGTGAAAGTAATGGGAAGTAAAGCCCCATTACCAACAACGATCGATGAAGGACCAAATAATGAAGGAGGATGTGACGATGATGAAATACCAGCATTGTGAGCCATATGAGAGCTGGTGCCGAAGTCAACATACCATTTGGTGGGCTGCCGTGAGGGCGGAGCTACGAAAGAGGGTGCTGGAGCAGACGCGCCAGAAGCTCCCCCATAGTAGAAAACAGGAGGTGTGCCAAAGCCGTGTACACTGTAGCCAGGATGCATGTGGAGCGCTGCGAACCAGCATGGTGTGCAGCAGCGCGGCAAACGGTGGGAGTCCGCGTGACTTGGCGAGCTGCCAAAACTGAATGAGTCAGGCGCGTGCATGGCCGAGCGACGCAGATCAAGAGCGAGCGGCCGATCAAGTCGCATGTCTGAGCTTCGTGGAGCACAAGGACACGATCCGCTAATCTTCCTCTGGCCGACTTCGGACGGGCACAGGGCCTAGTTGTGGGAGCGGGCAAGTGGACGAGCAGTGATTGTGTGAGGGAGAGCGGCATATGCGGATCAGGAGAGCGGGCTCGGGATCAGCAGAGCCCGCGCGAGGTGCAGATGCGAGCGGAGCGGACCGCATGTGGCCCGCAGGCTCCATGTGGTTCGCGATCGTTGCGAAGGCAGCCGATCAGGCTTCGGGTGCCCATGGTCTGCAGGTTCCACGCAGCGCGATTGGCGGTCGAGGAGTCATGAAGGCACGCGATTAGGTGGTTCAAGCGATGCGGCGATTGAACGGATCGTGCAGACTTGACGCAGCGTCGGGCGGACCGCGCTAGCCACCGCTGCTGTTGAGCAGACCGCGGTAGTCGTGGATTCACGGGGACTCCTGGCGGATCACAGACGTCGCAGGCGGATTGCAGTGTTGTCGTCACGGTGGATCGGGCCGGTGAGCCTCGCATGGGCGCACGGCTAGAAGCGGATTGTGGTGGCAGCCGGCGCGATCAAAAGTTACGGGAACCGCGGCAACGCGAATGAGAACCGGAAATCGTGGGGCTCAGTGGCGACGTAGGATCGGCGATGTTGGCGAGTGGGTCAGGGACAGCAGGGTACCCGGCGAGGAACTCGGCGGCGGGTGCCGGCGAGGAACTCGGCGGCGGGTGCCGGCGAGAGCCTTGGCAGCGGGCAGGGGTGGCCGGCGATGCAGTCAGCAGCGGACAGAGGTTGCCGAAGTGCGGTCCCAAGAGCGAACCGTCTTTGATAGCATTGTATAGAGTTTATATAGATAGTCGGGACGGGCGGACGGCACCTGAGCCCGTCCACATGTGATTAGAACCACTCAACACAGGGGTGAAAATTTTATATTTTGGTCCTTTTCGGAAACTTTTTTTTAAATAGACCCCTGGCAAAAGTATTTCTGAAAATGGAACAAAAGCTCGGCGTGTAGAGTAGGAACGCCGAGCTATGTGTGTCGGCGTTATGTCAGTGAACGCCGAACCTCTGCCACGTCATCGACGACCACGGTTGCACGCGCCAACGTGGCTGCGGGACCCACATACCTCGGCGTGGCGTCCTTTAACGCCGAGCCACATAACTCAGCGTGAGTCGACTCAACGCTGAGGTTTGGGCACATAAGCCCGCGCCGGCCCTTCTTCCTCCTCCCTCTCCATTCCAATGAGCACCGACGCCCGCCCTTCTCTCTCTCCCACACTCCGCCCCCCAAACCCTAGTGAGCAAATGGTGGCCTAGGAGACCGGATCCGGCCCGTGGAGACGCGCACGAGGTACTACTCCTTCCCCTCCTCCATTCTATCCACGTATTTGTAGCTGCATTGGTGGTTTTTTGCTTGAACCCTAGGTATGGATGGATGGAGAGGTCATTTGTGAAATGTTTGATTTAGATGGATTTGGTGACATGTAATTAATTATAGAGATGGTCTCCACTGTGTATTGGGTAATGCTTTAGGGATTGGATATTAGGATGCCTAGGGTTTGTTCATGGTTATACCAAATCATGTATATATGTTTAATGGATTCCATGGTGTACTACGTATTGCTATAGTGGAAATTGCTCTGTAGTGGAAGTTACTAATTGGACAATAGGATGATTTTAGTTGTTTGTGGATAATTGTAGCAAATGGTTCTAGCATGTTAAATTTCACTTATATTTCTTCATGGATGTTATTAATTGGACAATAGCTTCATGTGTGTAGATGGATAGACTAGTGAGGTTTCATCATGGTGGATGTGTTGTTAAGACAAGGGATGACAATATTGAGCTTGTGGGCATGGTTGAGGAGGTCATGATTTTTGGGGAGTCTCCATCTTTGGCGGACATAGTAGAGGCAGCAAAAGTGAGGTTAGGTTGTGGAGAAGGAGATGTAGCTCTGCGTTTTGAAGGGTTGATAGATGTCGGGTCATCCAAGGGCCCCCGGGTAAAGAGGTTGCTGAAAATCACTAGTGAAAGCAAATGGGGTGCTTACAAGGCTGTTGTTATGTGTTCTAAAGTTCATTCTTTAGATGTGGTGGTTTATAAGGGTTGTCGCAACGGTCGTGACCGCGATGAGTCATGTCCATCCAACCAAATTGAGAGATATAACAGTCGTTCGTTGGAAGAAGACCTCATGCTGACACAACCAATGTTTGATGACGGTGGTGGTGATGGAGATGATGATGGCAATGGAGGTGCGTACCGTGACGACGTGTTTGACAGCGATGATGAAGATGATCATGGCAATGGATGTGCCTATCGTCATGACGAGTTTGACGGCGTTTATGGAGATGATAATGGCAATGGAGGTACCTACCATGATGAGAACGATATGAGTGAAGATGACACCTCTTTTGAAGTTAGTGATGAGGCAGCAGACATGGACGATGGTAGTGGAGATGATGAAGTTGATGATGACATAAGCGATGACGAAGACTTTGGTGATGCTAGGGCTTCGAATAGGTTAGATATGGACATAACCGGAGATGATGAAACCTATGAGGATGAACTTATGATATCATGTGAACTTGTGAACATGTGTTCTGTGAAACCTGTGAATCTGTGTATCTGTGTATCTGAACATGTGTGTGAATCTGTGAATTCTGTAATCTCTTAACTTTAAAAGCTGCAAGAGGTCGGCGTTAAGTCCAAAAACGCCGAGCTTCTCTATCTCGGCGTGCCTCATATTAACGCCAAGCCGCTGTCAACAGTTCTAGACCTTACTGGAAATGTGAAGCAGAGGACGCCGAGCTGCGGTACCTCGGCGCGCAGTGGAATAACGCCGAGGTCTGCACTGGATTGGCACCACTGGAGCTCGGCGTGGCGCATATTAACGCCGAGGTGTTGTACCTCGGCGTGGCTCATATTAACGCCGAGCTGCTGTCAACAGTTCCAGACTAGAAATGTGAAGCAGAGGACGCCGAGCTACGGTACCTCAGCGCGCAGTACGATAAATACAAGATATAAGAAAGAAGGCAATGCTTTCTTTTTTTCCATTTCTTCATATTGAGAAAATTTTAGTAATAAGTATTTATGATATAGTTAGTAATATAATGGAAATCTATAACCAAAAAGCAAACGATTGAAGCAAAGGCAACCCATAAGGAATATATCCAGAAAATACAACATCCGTCAAACAAAGGCAACAAGTGCATAGTCATCGTTCAGGACAACAAACAAAGTCGTGCACATGACAAATAACATTACATCCTAGTCACAACCAACGTCAGACACATAACCGGGTAGCAAATCTTCATCAGACGATTCATTCTCCTCCGGAGGCAACACCTTTGATAAGTCCGGAACATGGTCCGTGACCATCTCGTCGTTTTCAGACATCCAATCCTCAACCATAACCTTCTTGCGGCTGCTTGAATCGGCATAATGAAACTGAGCTGCCTTTTGCTTGTAATAAGCAGCCTCCACTTCATCAGCGGCTAGGGACATGAACTCATCATCGTCCTCTACCAACATGACGGGGTTTGCACGCACTTTCTTTTGCTTGTAGTAAGCCGCCTCGGCTTCCTCGGCAACTTGGTACATGAACTCATCGTCTTCCTGTTGTGCATCGAACCCTGCCTCCGCCTCGGCTGCCCGCTATTGCACGGACTGGCCCTCCTCCTCCGCCTTAAGCCCAGCCTCAGCCAAAGCTATGAGCTCGGCCAATTTGGAGGTGTCTTCCTCCTTCTCCTTCAATCCTGCCTCAGCAAGAGCTAAGAGCTGGCTCAGCTTAGAAGTGTCGCCATCTTGCTCAGCTAGCATTTCCGCATGTCTCTCAGCCTCTTCCATTTTTTGTTGCACGTAACTTGCACGGGCCTTCTCAACCAAGTGCTCTCCAGTGCATCCAATCTCTGTATGCAAACAGAACAACGACATAGCAAATATGATGCAAAATATAGAAGCGAGAATTTAGTGTGGATGGAATCCTTACTCAAACATAATTCGGCAATAATGTCATTCACATGCTGCTCCAGCTCTTGGGTGGCCTTCTTTTCTCGGTACTCTTGTTCCCTCTTTTTTTGAGCCAAACCCCATTTCTTTCTCTCAACACGCAATGGGCTGTTCACACCCATCCCTTGAGCCAGCGCACGCATCTCTTTTTTGTGTGATTTAATAAAGTCTTCGACGAGGTGGCGTCCTGCCAATGACTTCGACGCCATGTTTTCGCAGTACTCTTTGTCCTTATAGAAATATAGTGCTTCAGTGAAAGACTCCCACTTGCATTTCCTGGTGGCCTGTCCACATGACACAAATTAAGACAGGGTAGCACGTAATAAACAACACCGGCAGGTTGCACAAAATTTACGAACCTCATCATAGTCAATCATATGGCCACAAAAATAGCCAATTTCAAGCTCCGATGGAACGAGGCCGTAGCTCGCCTCAACACCACATTTGCAAAGTACGTTCTCGTCTTCATAGGTACGAGTCTTCTCCTTCTCCTTCTTCTCTGCCTTTGGCTCTGGCCAGTGGGACATGGGACCATACAACCACTCTTTGAAATCATACTTTCGGAACCCACGAGGCTGAAAAATGGTTTGTACTTTGACGAATATCAAGACAACAAGTCATTTCCTCGACAATAATCTGTGTTCGTTCGTACCGTTTTGTTAGGGCAAATAAAGTGATGCCAGGTCGTCTCGTCCATTGCAGCCCCATCTCCACACTCGCAGCGGGGTGGCTCCTCCAGTCTTCTAACTGAGGCAAAATATTTCTCCTCCTTCGTCATTGGCGGGGGGTTAGGGGGAGGAGGAACCCACCGTTCAAATACCTCACGTGCATGCTTCCCGCTCCAGTCATTGAAAAGGAGGTACCTTGGGTCAAACTTGTCAGGACCGTCGATCCACTGGAAGAAGAAACACCTCTCGTAATCCTATGCATCAAGATTGCAAGATAAGATGACTGGACGAGTAAATACAATCACAAAAAAACGATAATGCAAAAACACTTACACAAATACTCGTGCAGGTGTAGTAGCAACGAACAGCTGTATCCGGATGTCTCGATTGAGCCACGTAGGCAGGATTTCCATGATCGCAGGTAGGGACTGGGAGGTCGGGAGGGACTGGGGCATCTTTGCAGGACACATCGGGGTATAATTCTTTAGGACGATCCCGTTTTCGCCAGACCTCCTCCCGATACATGTCTTGCATCTAAGTAAAACGACGTTTAATACTACGAGTCCATGACAACGATAACCATAACTTGGAAAAGAAAACTAAATAAAGTGACAATGCATAGACCTAATGGTCTCCTGCACTAAGTACAAAATAGCAACCTAATCATCAGTTACAAAAGAAAACCTAGACAAGTACTCAAATGAACAAGGAACAAAAAACACATTATCCACCATACATATACTTGTTACAATGCCACCAAAATCCGATGTTATAGGCCACAAAAAAGATGGCAACAAGCATATTATGGAAGAGAGGACCCAACATTACCTTGGGAAGGCTGCACCAAGTCAGATCCGGGCTCCCTGGGCCTTCAATACACACCTAGGGTCTTGGGGGCGAAGGGGAAAGGAGAGAAGGGGCGCCTACTATGGGAGAAGAGAGAAATGAGGGAGGAGGAAGAAGGGCCGGCGCGGGCTTATGTGCCCAAACCTCGGCGTTGAGTCGACTCACGCCGAGGTATGTGGCTCGGCGTTAAAGGACGTCACGCCGAGGTATGTGGGTCCCGCAGCCATGTTGGCGCGTGCGACCGTGGTTGTCGATGACGTGGCAGAGGTTCGGCGTTCACTGACACAACGCCGAGTCACATAGCTCGGCGTTCCTACTCTGCACGCCGAGCTTTTGTCCCATTTTCAGAAATAGTTTTGCTAGGGGTCTATTTGCAAATAAAGTTTTTGAAAAGGACCAAAATATAAAATTTTCACTAACACAGGGTGCGTACATGCAACCACAGGAGTAGACGAGAATGGTAACACTCCAGTCGCAAAAAAAAAAAAGGAATGGCAACACTCCAAATATAGATCATACAAAGCTATCGCTAACACCATCGAAAAGGGGAAAAAAAATTTAAGAAGCGAGTTCAAGACGATGGCAATATCATGGAGATCGTCGGGTACCTCTCTACCAGATTTTACTGGATAATGGGACGGGGGCACGGGGCATCCGCCTCTGTAAACCTTTTCTGATTCTAATCATTTCTAAAGATCATTTAATTTCAGTAGTAGTTAGCTCTCGCTTTTGCCGTCCCACGTGTAAACAGTTTCTAATCATCTCTTGTCAGGCGTGGTTCTTTTTTATATATATAAAGGTCCTTTTCTCCCAAGAATGCTCACCAGTAAGCATATAGTACGTGATGCACAGGGATCGTCGGACCCGAATATAAAATGCAAACTAATAGTTCCTTGGTTGTGCACCACATTTGCAGATCAGCCAGCTCCTTCAGATCACTAATCGCATCCTCCCATGGCTACCACCAACGCGGCCGTCGGCCCTGTAGCGTTCAAGGACATCTGCGGCGCCATGCCGTTGCCGAGCAACAGCAGGGGCCAGGCATTGTTGCCTGCTACCAGGGCACCTGGGTGATGGAGGAACATGTGCTCGGGATCGTAGCTCTCCAGCAAACCTTCGTGCCACGCAGCGGCGACGTCGTCCTTGTGAGCCCGCCCAAGTGCGGCACGACATGGCTCAAGGCGCTGGCTTTCGCCACCATGGCGCGCGGCGCGTACCCACCGGACGGCGCCGACCATCCCCTCCTCCGTCACAACCCACATGACTGTGTCCCGTATATGTAGATGCTGTTCACCGCTGGATGCGGCAGCAAGATGGACGCACTGCCATCGCCTAGGCTTATGGCCACCCACTTGCAGCACTCCGTCCTGCCCGACTCCATCACCAAGAACTCGGACTGCAAAATCGTCTACATATGCAGGTAGGAATGTGATTGATCCACTGCGCGTCCTCTCTCTCTCTCTCTCTCTCTCTCTCTCTCTCTCTCTCTCTCTCTCTCTCTCTCTCTCTCTCTCTCTCTCTCTCTCTATATATATATATATATATATATATATATATATATATATATATCTCACGTCATCGGCCTATAGGAACCCAAAGACATGCTAGTCTCTTTGTTTCACTTTGTAAGAAAAGCGGTGCCCGATCTCTCCTTCTCCGAACTGTTTGAGGGTGCCTGCTACGGCATGTCGCTCAGCGGACCTATATGGGACAATGTCCTTGGGTACTGGAACGCCAGCAAGGCAAGCCCTGAGAAGGTGTTGTTCCTGAGATACGAAGACATGCTGCGTGACCCCGAGGGCAATGTCAAGAAGCTAGCACAGTTCGTCGGGCAGCCCTTCTCGCAGGCCGAGGAGGAGGCTGGCGTCATCACGGATGTTGTGAGGCTATGCAGTTTCGACACCATGAGAAGCCTGGAAATCAACAAGCCAGCAGCTTTCACCTCGAGCATAGCCAATGGCTGGTACGGCAACGACTGGTACTTCAGGAAAGCAAAGATTGGGGACTGGGCCAACCACGTGACGCCGGACATGGCACGGCGCCTTGATGAAATCATCCAAGACAAGTTGCGTGGATCTGGGCTATCATGTGAATAAGTACTCATGGACTTTACTTGTACTCTTCTTTGTTGAGAATAATTAAACTTTCCTGTGGGCATACATGGCATATGTCTCCTTGTATATGCCATTGTTACCTACAGCTTAATTAAATGTCCCGTGGAATAATTGATGTAATAGTATCTCCTCTGAACGGACTGAACCTGTATGTATCTTCTAATCAGTCTCCATTTGCATTATGGTTATGTCATCATTTGTACGGGTTGGTGAGGCGTACCGGCGTGGAGCTAGATTGTCGACGGTGAGTAACGTCTTGCACGTGACTAACTAGGCGATGCGACTAAAGTAGGAGTTGGGAGAATAGAGATTTGAGAAAAACTTTGTAAATAAGCGTAGAGTCTTGGGCGGGCTTTGAAAAATGATGATAGCCATACTATCCTAACCATCTAGAAGCGACGGTGAAGGCTGCCGATGGTGTATGTTGGAACAGAGGAACTACATTGTTTTTAACATGTCTCAGAAAACAAGATTTACATGTCATCAGCACAATTATGTAACTCCGAGGTCCCTTCGAATCCTCCTCTACCATTACTTGCTCCAACTCCAAACCAATTCTAATCATACCTACAAATGAAGCCATCAGACCCATGGAATTGCCATTGCCATGAGCTCCAACGAAGAGCATGATTCCAATCAAGAACGAAGTGGATGAATTTGCTTAACCACGCCATCTGGCAGCAGTGGTGGGGAAGCCGGGTACTCCCTGCAATAATGTAAGGGTGATCAGGACCCTGAAAGCCAACCGTCGGGAAGGCCGAAGGTGAGCTTGAGGACTACCCCTGGAACACTAGCAGGACTAAATCCCTCCTGCTCCGCTGTGTCGAGACGCCGCCCGCCGGGGCCTCGGCTCCGCCCCTCCCTGCGAGCGGTCCTCCGGCAGCCCGGCCTCTCGCGCCACGCTCCTCCGGCCATCCGACTGCTAGGGAGATGAAGCATTCGGAGGGGTTCCTCGGAGTGCGTCTGGACTGCGGCGCCCACGCTGTCTAGCCTCCGCCATCACTGGCGGTCGCGGCTGGGGACGTCCCTGGCGATTGCTCCTTCGTCGCTGGCGCGCGGCTGACCTTCCGGTGATCTGCAAGGGTGCGCCTGCAAGCTGTTCGTGGTTTCGTGTCTTTGAGCACACCTGAGGCTTTGTTGCTGCGAGTGCCCTGTCTCGACGTTCCAAAGGTGTGTCTTTGATTCCCCTTCCTTCCCCTTGTTTTCTTCTTCGGAGCGCCTGCCCATGGATTTGCCAGGGCTCTCCTTTGCTCCTGGTGTTAAATTTCAGGGAGAGGTTTGGAGGAAGCTTGGCCTGCCCATTTCTTGGCCAGATTCAGACCTCCGTTCTTTTGCTTTGGTTGTGGCGTTTGGTAGGTGCAAGTTTAGACTTTCTATTGAATCAGTCAACGTCCTTCTCCAGGCCACCATTAGTGGTTCTGCTTCTCACTTCAATGTCTCGCTCCTTCGAGTTAGGACGTTCAAATTCTTCATTCCTTCCAAGCCAGTTGGCTTCCTTGTGGCCAAATTAGGCTCTTTCTCTTGTGATCAGTACTCGCTTTCTTTTCACCTGTGGGGCTCTGGCGGACCCAATTGGGTGGCGGAGCTTTATCAAAGAGAGGAAGAACGTTCTTGGCCTGCGGCTGGCACCAAGGGTATCAAAAAATCTTTCGCGGATATTGTTAAGCAAAAACCGCTTTCTGGAGCTAATGCCACCCCCCTGGGTGCCCAGAGAGCCAGCTCCAGGCAACTTGATTTCATCGGTCCTCGTAGGAGGAACCTTGGTCTGCCTCTCTCAGGCGCGAATGCTATTCCTATTTTCTCTAACATTCGAAGACCCTTTGCTCATCCTGTTCGTTCTTTGCCTTCGCCCAACCCTCGCCGTTCTTCAGTCTTTGAACAGCTTCAGTTCCCTCCCTTTTCACCCCTTGGCTTGGAACCTGGCTTCTCTCCAAATCAATCTGGAAGCCGCTCGACAGTTTTCTGTTTTTGTTGTCTCTCTTCGGTCACCGTAGAGTCAATTGTAACCGACCTATGAGGTGTCGCGCGTGCCTTGGTTGGGGACATACAGCTGCCCGGTGTTTTGGTCCCAAGAAGGATTTGCAGTGACAGGATATCCCTGGTGGCCAACGAATGCCTTCTCTGCCTAAATCTGCCAAGGCGGTGGCTCCAAACATGGCTCCGGATTTCCAGGGCAAGCGCAATTCTACTGGGTTAATACGGGTTGGTTTACAGCTGAGCAGGTTAATCCGTCCAGCTCCAAGCCCCCGGTCTTTAATTCCTTTGCCGAATTTTCGCGCGCCTGCCTCCAGTCGTGGCCGCTAATGATATCTCCCTTCTTAACTGCTCGATGAAGCTCATCACTAAACTCCTTGCTAACAGACTTCAAGCCAGTATTACCTCTCTGATTCACAAAAATCAATATGGCTTCATTATGAGTAGAACCATCCAAGACTGTCTGGCCTGGTCTTTTGAGTATCTTCATCTATGTCATCACTCCAAAAAAGAAATTGTCATCCTAAAGCTAGACTTTGAAAAAGCTTTCGATAAAATTGAGCATGCTGCCATCCTGAAGCTACTTCAAGCCAGGGGTTTTGGAGAAACTTGGGTCTCTTGGATTCACAATATTCTTTCTTCTGGGACTTCTAAGGTGCTTTTGAATGGAGTACCAGGGAAAACCATCATCTGCAAGAGAGGGGTCAGAGAAGGGGACCCTCTTTCCCCCCTCCTTTTTGTGCTAGCTGCTGACTTGCTTCAATCAATCTTGAATAAAGCCAAGGACAGTGGGCTGCTCCATCTGCCCATTCCATTGAGCTCCTCTTCTGACTTCCCTGTAATCCAATATGCAGATGATACCTTGATCATTCTAGAGGGTGATGCTAGACAATTGATCTTTCTTAAGGCTGTCCTTCATTCTTTTACTGAATCTACTGGGCTAAAGGTCAACTACAATAAATCTGTTATGGTTCCCATAAACCTTTCTGAGGATAGATTCAATATCTTGGCCAACACCTTTGGTTGTTCCAAGGGCTCCTTTCCATTCACCTACCTTGGGCTCCCTTTGGGGATCACGAAACCCAAAGTTGAAGATTTTCTCCCTCTGGTTAGCAAGTGTGAGAGAAGGCTGGCTTGCTTCTCTAACTTTCTATCTCAAGCTAGTAAATTGGAGCTCACCAATGCTGTCCTCACAGCGCTGCCAATCTTTCATCTCAGTACCTTGGCTGTTCCTAAAGGTGTAATCAAGCAAATTGACAAATTCAGAAAGCACTGCCTCTGGCGTGGCTCTGACATCAATTCCAAAAAACCTCCTAAGGCTGCGTGGGACATGGTTTGCAAGCCTAAAGAGCATGGGGGCCTAGGAGTTCTGAACTTACAAAAGCAAAATGAAACTCTTCTCGTGAAAAATTGGGATAAATTTCTCAACAGAAAGGACATTCCTTGGGTGGCCTTGATTTGGGAAAAGCATTATAGCAATGGAAAGATGCCGAATCACATAAAAAAGGGTCCTTCTAGTGGAAGGATGTTCTTAAATTGATAGATACCTACAAATCTTTCTCCACTTTCACTGTCCATAATGGATCAACTTGTCTCTTCTGGCTTGACTACTGGATTGATCAACCTCTTAACCAGCAGTATCCAGAGCTTTTCTCATTTGCCAAGAATAAATGGATTTCGGTTCAGAACTTGTTTAATCAACATTCCCTGTCAGATCAGTTCAACTTGCCTCTGTCTTCTGAAGCTTTTGAGCAGTTGATGCAGATTCAATCTTTAATAGACCACCTTCCTTTGACTGAACAGCATGACACTTGGCTCTCCAATGGGGGTAAATTCTCGACAACAAAGACCTACAAATTTCTGATTGGACATTCACAGGTTCACCCAGCGTTTAAATGGCTCTGGGGCTGCTTTTGTCAACCAAAGCATAAAGTTTTCTTTTGGCTCCTTCCCAAAGACAGAATCAGTACAAGGAATATCCTAAGAAGAAGAACGATGCAACTGCAGTCTTATAATTGTGTCTTGTGCAATGAAGGGGTGGAAGAAACTTCAGAACATCTCTTCATTGTCCTTTTGCTAAAAGCTGTTGGCAAATGTTGGGTATAAATCTTCAAAGCTTCTCAAATGTCCCAGATGCAGTCCTACAAATCCGAGACCAGAGCAATCCAAGGTTTTTTATGATCACTGCAGTTTTAATGAGTTGGGCAATCTGGAATGTCAGGAATGAGCTAATCTTCAACAACTCTCAGCCAAGGATCGAGAAGGCCAAAGAAATTTTTGACAAAGAAATCAAGCTCCTGGTGTTTAGGGCAAAAGCCAAAGATTCCTCTTTTTTGACTTATGGATCCAAAATATGTTGTAATCTCTCTTTGTAGCTTTCTTTTCTTTCTTTCTTTCTTTGTGTCCTGATCTGTTCCTTCTTCTTTTTTCTGTTGTTCTTTGGCTGTACTGCTTTTTATCTTTTAAGCAATAAATTCCTGTAGGGGCCTTGGACCCTCCAGTTCTTAAAAAAAAAAAAAAAAAAAAAGGCAGCGATGGGCATCGGACTGGCGTGGTGTTGTAGTGGCGACACCGAACAGGTTGAGGGGAACGACGGAGTCAGCTGCGGTGATGGCACAAGCGATGCCGGACTGTTGCCTTGTGATGGCACAAGTCGTGTCATTTTTCATGCAAAATACGCGCGCTACGCGGCCGTAGGGGTTCGAACCCGTGACCTCTCCCTCACGCGTGACCTCCTCAAACCACTTCACCCAACACTCACATGTGTCATAGTTGTATTAGATTCGTCACATGTTGTTACGCACCTGATAGAAAATTAACTATTTAAGGCCCTAAACGAAGTCAAATGAAAAAGTTATCAACTATAAAATTTCATAACATTTTGAGATCTACAACTTTCATGTAGACAGTTTTTCCATCTGAACCTTTTTTTCAAAAATTCAAATTTCAAACTTTGACCGTATTTTACGTCAACAATATGATTTCAAATGAAAACATTTTTAACTACAAATTTTTATAACTTTTCGAGATCTACAACTTTCATGTAGACAGTTTTTCCATTTGAAGTCATTTGAAATATTCAAAAAATTAAAATTTAGATTATTTCTACAGCTGGGTCACTTAAGGAACCGCCAGTAGAAATCGTATTTCTACATGCGGTTTTCTTAAGGAACCGCCTATAAAAATAGCGCTGATTTCTAGTGGCGGCCATCAACCGAAACCGACTGTAAAAAAAAAAAACTAGGTGTCAAGGTAGAGCTTTATTGTACTATAGTGTTGTCAGCAAACCGCATGTTAGCTGCCGTTGTTTTCTATAGCTGGGTTAGCTCTTGAATAGTTGGATCTTGGTTCAATCGATGAATTATATTAAGGTGCTTCAGCGGACTACTATTCTAATCTATTCCAAGGTGCCCATCTTCCATATTTAAATTTCTCATATATTAACTATAATCTGAGCACTATTAATTTCCAAAAGCTTTCCTTCAGGTTCTATTTGTTTTCAAAAAAAAAGTTGACCTGCCTTGTGAATTAAGGGCTTGTTTAGTTGCAGAAAAGTGAGGAAGATAGTCACTGTAGCGGCCAGGGAATAGTGTCCAATCATGGTCCAAGTAGAATTAAAAGATTCGTCTCAAGAAAGTTAGGTAAAAAGTATAAACATGCAACAGCTGCTATTTCATTTAATACTCCATGCATGCGTAAAGAACAATTGATGTGACGGAGAATCTTGCCATTTTTTGGTAACTAAACAGGGCCTAATTAGATCAGGCTGATAATTGATAGTGATAGTTGGGTCTGAAAAAGAAGAGAGTTAGTTCATGGATTAATTGCAGCATCTCCATTTATTGTTTTTGACCTGCTAAATGTTTGGGTATGAATCCACTGCCGGTCTGTATGTGCATATTTTACAATTTAATTTAACTGCTTCCTAATATCCTACCTGATTTGTTTTTTTCCAGATGTCAAGTAACTTATGAATTGCCTTATGAATATTGGATTTCCTAAACCTTAAATGCAGACATGTCACATGGCTCTTAGGCTCTGCCAGTTTCACTTACTCACAGGTTTATGTTATTATACATCCATTTGCATATCTAATTTTGTTCCCTTTCATTTCATTAGCAGTTTCCCTACTATATGATTATGAACCTGAATAACAGATACATGGTCTAAAACTCTATATGGTTTTATTTCCATATCGCCTACATTTCCCTGAGGCCTATTGCTGTATGACCAAAAGGCCTTTAGGATACCACTGGCTGATACTAAGGATATACAAATCTGTGATTTGTTCAGCTTCATGGTTTCCTGTATCTTGTGTTCATACTAAGGATATAAAAATCTAGGATTTCTTCAGCTCAATGGTTCACTGTAGTTCCACTACCTGTCCTCCTACCCTCTTGGTGTGCGTTATTATTATCAGCCTTTTCGTTTGGGCTGAAAATAAGCGCTGATTTGAGTTGATGCTGATTTGTTATGAGAGAAAAATACTGTTACATGGCTGAAAATAAGCGGCTGATTGCTGAAAAGAACAAGCTGTATGTCATTTTTTGGATCATGAGCTTTACTTCATGCTATTCCGAATGGAATTCGGTTTTAGATTTCAAGTTATATTATAAAGCTAAGAAGTCAAGCATAATGTGCTTATGCTTCATTAATAAATAAATTGATTGGGTGACCCTATTTTTAGATATTGTCTTTGAATCAGGGCAGCTACATATATTCTACTCCCTCCGTTCCATATTAGATGACGCTATGAGAAGCGTGCGGATCAAACTTTCTCAACTTTAACTAGATTTATAGAAAATATGTGTAAAATTTTTATTTCTAAATAAATTTGTTAAAAAACTAGATTTAAAGACCTTTCCAATGATACTAGTTATGTACGTTCGATATGAATACTTTTTAATATAAAATTAGTCAGTTAAAAAAGCTGATTTCTCGAGAAACGAGAATGACATCTATTTTGGGACGGAAGTATGTCCCAAACATGTCTAATTGCTGAGAGTTAGAAGAAATAACTATGGTGGCTGTTGTGTGATTCGATCTCCAGGGTTTGTTCATTTTTCCTTTCTGTTAGTTCAATTATCAAGTATATTTGGCAATATAAATGTTTTTTTAAATAAAATGTATCCGAGCTAAATAAAAAATATGGATAAACCTAATATTGATAATTTTGGAAGGTGAAGAAAATATTGTATATTATTTCCCTAAATTTAATAACTAATGGGAATGATACATGGGAGAGGAATCAAAGCAGGTTTGTTGAGCACCATGGTCTTTGTTGCTGCGAGTTAGAAGTCGTTTTGCCCAACACGTGAGATGGATAGGAGGATAATCTAACTGGTGGCTGTTGCTGAGTTAGAAGTGTTTTTTTTTTATTCCAATGATATAATATAAAATGTCTTGTATAATTATTAATCTGTAGTAATTATTAGGAGATATTCGTCCATAATTGTTTTAATAATCTTTCTAATATATGCATACACAGGTAATGAGGAAGAGCGAAGCAGGAATGAAGATGATAATATCAATAGAATTTTCGTGCAAAGTTATGGGCTAAAGTTTTCAAAAGAGAGAACATGCATACAATCTTTCACATTTGTAGACATAACACATTTGGCTGGCTAGATTGTACGGCTGGTTGATTGTTGTGAGAGAAAAACACGGCTGAATGGTTGGCTGATAAGTTTAAACGAATAGAGCCAAAATTAAATTAGCTGCCGTAGCGTTAGTATGGGTATTATACTAGTATACATAACCATCCATCCCAAGAAGAGTAAAAAAAAATTCCATATCATTAGAGGTCATTTACATGCAGTTCAACTTTTTATTACTGCCACCCGTTTTATTAATGCAAAAAAACTACTCGATCTTGCATTGCATCAGTGGATGGTAGTAAAAGGCTACATGCATACAACAACACACCATTTATTACCGCAGATTCAGTTTCGAACTTTACACTAACCAAATGATAAGGAATTGCGCCAACAAATATAAAATATCCTTCTTTTATTCCTATGGCCACGGAAGGAGGCAATGAAAGTGGGCAATTTACGAATTTTTTTAAATAATATTTTTTAATGATTAATTGTAAATCTAGTGTTTAGATTGAAACAATTGCAAAAATAGTATCCTGTCAAAGAGAGCCGACAGAGTACTATTTCTGCATCTTTTATTACACAGCATCTAGATTTGCAATTAATCATTAAATAATATTATTTAAAAAAATTCGGCAATTTACAGCCGAGGGGACAATGGCCAGCGCACCACCGAACTACGGTGAGGGCACTGATTAATAAATAGAGCCCAGCGCTCTAATTAGTGGAGTCCTCTATATATATATATATATATATATATATCCGAGATATTTTCATATGAAATTAAGGCGCAAGTGGCCAACCAGTTGACTTAAAGGCTTCGGTGGCGCGTTGTCGACAGCGCAACTGCTACTGCAAATAAACAACTGATAGATATGTACATCTGCAGCATATGTATGCTTAGTTACGTGATGCTCTGGGATCGGACACGACATATAAACTGCGAACTACTAATTCTTTGGTGGTACAGCACATTTGCAAAGCAGTGAACTCCATCAGATCACTATTGCATCCTTCCATGGCTACCACCACCGCGACCATCGGCCCGGTACCGTTCAATGATAGCGGCGCCGACATGCCGTTGCCGAGTAGCTTCCGGGGATCGGTGCAGTGCTACCAGGGCACCTGGGTGATGGAGAACCATATACCCGGGATCATCACCATCCAGCAAACCTTCATGCCACGCGCGCCCATGTACGGCACGACGTGGCTCAAGGCGCTGGCTTTCGCCACCATGGCGCGCGGCGTGTACCCACCGGCCAGCATGGACCATCCACTCCTCCTCCACAACCCACACGACTGCATCCCGTTCATGGAGAGGTTGTTCACCGCTGGATTCGAGAGCAAGATGGACACACTGCCATCGCCTAGGCTTATGCCCATGCACTTGCCGCACTTCCATACTACCCGACTCCATCACCAAGAACGAACCCGGACTGCAAAATTGTCTACATATGCTGGTAGGAATGTGCTTGATCCACTGCGTGCCCTCTCTCTCTCTCTCTCTCTTATATATATATATATATATATATATATATATATATATATATATATATATATATATATATATATATATAGACACACACGCACGCACGTTTTGGGAAGTTTGTTTCCCTCTTTTCCCGAAGGCTCGAAGTTGACCGAGGACTTGTGCAAGTCATTGGCTAACACGCCCGTCGGAACCGCGGTCTGTCCGGACGTAATCTTGGCCAACTCGTTAGCTTCTTCGTTGTACTTTTGCGCAACGTGGTTGAGCTCGAAGCCATCGAACTTATCCTCCAAGAGCCGCACTAACTTGCAGTATGCCGCCATCTTCTGGTCGTGACAGCTTGACTCCTTCATCAATTGATCAACAATGAGCTAGGAATCCCTCAGACTTCGAGGCATCGAATCCCCAGCTCGATGGCGATGTGGAGCCCGCTGATGAGGGACGGCAATGTTGTTGGAGGCAGTGAAGTGAAGCCGCAAGAGGTAACACATTCGTATGCCGAGGGACGAAGCGAAGACGATGGTTGCGCCAGAACCTGTCTTCAAGTACATAATTCAATACTCCTCTTGGGCTGGCACCGGTGGTAGCTGAGTCTCGGTCCACTCCGCCATGAAATCCTCCAGTACTTGAGACTTGATGGCCTTTCGAGGTGCGAAACTGATGTCGTCGCCCATGAGCTTGAATGCCCACTTGGCGATTTTTCTAGTTGCCTCCCGGTTCTGGATCACCTCCCTGAGTGGGAAGGATGACACCACAGTGACGGGATGCAACTCGAAGTAGTGGCGGAGTTTGCACCGGGCCAAGACAATCGCGTAGACTAGCTTCTGGATCTACGGGTAACGTGTCTTGGCCTTCGGGACTACATCGCTCGGGATGCCTGGCATGTCAGAGAGACTCCATGCAAACACGTCAGTGTGCTTGTGGAGGAGGTCGAGGAGCACGGCTTCCTATTTGGGGTCGAGGGTGGCGCTGATCATCAGCACCTTGGCATCGGACGAGCCAGGGTTGAGGAGCACCTCCTTCACCCCCTCGACGGGCTCAAAAGTGCCTGCAGCACGCTTGGGGTCGGGCATCTCCTAGGCCATTCCCTCCAGGTCAGCAATGAGAGCCTCGGAGTCCACCAACGCATTGGTGTACTCACAGCACTCCACGTCGCACTGGTAGGCGTGCTGGTACGAGGTGCCGATGGTGACGACCCCGTTGGGCCTCAACATCTTGAGGCTGAGGTAGGTGTAGTTCGGGATTGCCAAGAAGTTGGCGTAGCACGGTCTCTCGAGGATGACGTGGTAGGTCCCGTGAAACCCGACCACCTTGAATGTGAGGGTCTCCTTCCTGAAGTTTTCTGGAGACCCAAAGCAGACGGGCAGATCGATCTGCCTCAGGGGTTGTACGTGTTTGCCGGGCAAGATTCCGTGGAACGGTGCCGTTGACGGCCGGAGCTATGACCGGTTGATCCCCATGAGGTCGAGGGTCTTGGTATACATAATTTTGAGGCCACTGCCTCCATCCATAAGGACCTTGGTGAGCCGAGTGTTGCCGACGACGGGGTTGACGACAAGTGGATAACGCCCCGGTGACGGGACGTAGTCTGGGTGATCACCACGGTCGAACGTGATGGCGTAGTTGAACCAGTTGAGGAATTGTGGCGTGGGAGTGGTGCCGGGCCCGCCGAAGATCATGAGACGGTTGTTGATGGGCGGGAACGCGTCGTCCTTCTTGTCATCGTCACCCTTGTCCTCGGCTGGCTTCTTGCCGGTGTCGCCCTTGGATGCCAGTCACCCATAATGGTTCTTCAACATTACACACTCCCTGAGTGTGTGTTTGACCTGCCCCTTGTGATAGGGGTAGGGCTTGGTCAGCATCTCATCGAAGTGTCTCGGGGGCCCTCGGGAACCCCTGGGCTCGGCCGCTGTGACAAGAGAGTCATCATGCTGCACCTGCTTCCCCTCCCCTTCTTCTTCTTGTTCGGGGCTCAGGAAGAGGTGCGCTCGGGGGCCACCTCCTTCCGCTTCCCCTTGGGGTCGGAAAAGAGGGCACCCATCGCCTCGTCTCTTGAAGCAAAGTTGGTGGCAATGCTCATTAGCTCGGTGACAGTGGCAGGGTATTGCGACCTAGCTCGTGAACGAGCTCTTTGCAGGTAATTCCTATAGCAAAGGCTCCAAAGACATTGGAGTCAGCGACCTAGGGCAAGTCATTATACTGCTTGGCGAAGCGCCGGATGTAGTCCTGAAGGGATTCACCCTGCTTCTGCTTGCAGCTCCTAAGGTCCTAGGAATTGCTAGGGCGCACGTACGTGCGCTGGAAATTTTCGATGAAAATCATGACCAGGCCATCCCAGTCGAAGATTTGTCGAGGGATAGGTGCTCTAGCGAGGCCCTTGCAGAGTCGGCTAGGAAGAGAGGGAGGTTGCGGATGATGATGAGATTGTCCTATGTGCCTCCAAGTTGGCAGGCGAGGTGATAATCCGCAAGCCATAGCTCGGGGTTTGTCTCCCTGGAGTATTTGGCTATGTTGTCCAGCTATCGAAACCGGGGTGGCAACTTTGCCCTACGAATGGCCTTGTTGAATATGAGAGGTCCCGGTGGCTCGGGGGAAGGTGCTCGGTCCTCCTCGGAGTTGTAGCGCCCGCCCCAGTGGACATGGTAGCCCCATGCAGCCTCGTCAGTCTTCCGGCGGCCACGCACTTGCAGAGTGGCTCGGACATGGGCGTACTTGCCCAGCCGCTGGTGGACCGAGGGTGCTTTTGGAGCCTCAGGTGCCTTAGGCTGCTCGGGGTGGACTGAAGCCTCCCGCTCGTGCCGCACCGGAGTGGCGCGTCATGGCTCCTTAGGCCCACACTGCCAAGATGCCAAGCTCTCGGCCCGCATCCTCTAGCAGACCCTTGAGCTGGTCCCTGATCTGCCGTGCCTGCATTGTGGAGGGCTCCCGCATTGTGCGGAGGAGCATTGTGGCCATGGTGAGCTTTTGGCTGGCTCGGGCTAGATCTCCAGGTGCACCGGCTCCATCATCATTGATGATGCGCTGATGGACATCATGGCCTTGGTGCAGTGCTATCCCGCCGTCTCCGCGCACCAAGGCCTAAGGGGGGGGGAGTGTGGTTCCCCTATCTCTAGAATGCCATCCTCCTGGTGGTCAAGGTGGAAGCACTCCCGGGAAGGGTCGATGGAGTCCTCATTGGAGTCGGAGTAGCCGAGTGTGTAGTCCAACGAATCCATGAGGTGGAGCAAGGCCTAGGGATCACAAACCCCAGTGACATCCACGTTGTCCCAGAAATCATCGTTTTCATTGTTGTCGTAGCCGTGGTCCAGCCGAGAGGTGTCCAGTCAGCATGCAGAAGGCGCTCGTAGTGATCCCATCCCTCAGGTAGGTGGGAGGGGAGTTGCTGGCACTGGAGTCAGTCTCCCCGCTACTCCCAACCCCAGAGTTGCTCCGAGGGGTGGATGAGGAAGTGATGAGGAGGTCGTCCATACACTGGAGATGGTGAGTGGGCATTCTCACGAGGTTGTGCTGCTTGGCACGAATGGCCTGGTCGTACGTGCCCACCGCGGTGCAGAGTCCGAGCGAAAGTGGCGACAGCGCCGCTACCACCACGCGGTAAGGGCATGATGGGGCAGACGGGCCACTGGTGAGCCGCTCGCCGCCTGCTTTTCGCTAGCAGATGAGTGAGTTGCGCCCACCGATCCTACGATGTAGTCGAGGGCAGGTGCAAGAGCAACTGGCCCAGCGGAAGACACAGGTTCACCCCCAGCTCTCACGGAGGAGCCAGGGATGCCCCGAGGGTGCCATTCGTGCCTAGCACGGTGAACCCACGGAGCTCTCCCCATCCTCGCGCTGGGGCGGAGGAGGAGCTAAGTTTTCTCCGGCCTCGCGCTGAGCCGGGGGAAAAGGAGTGGCGATGCAGGACCCGGATGGCCAGAGAATCATGTCATAGCCACGGCCAGTGGACATGAACTCGAGGCTCCCGAACCAGAGCACTGCACCGCGAGGAAGTGGAGTGAAGCTATCGGCCATCCAAAACCTGACACGAAAAGGCCCCTATTTGGTGCGCCAACTGTCGGTAGTAAGATTAGCGGGGTCCTAACACAGGCTAGTAAATTTGTTTTTGCATGCCAAGGATCCGATGGTGTGCAAGATGGACACAGGATTATACTAGTTCAGGCAGCGGACTGCCCTATGTCCAGTTCGAAGGTGGGATTCGTGTTATCTTGCACCGGGGGTGCTTGTAGTAGGGGATATAAGCTAGGGCGAGAGAGTGAAGTGCTCCCAAGTCTATGTGGTGTATGATGTGGTGTGTGAGTCGAAGTGTGTCTCAAGGCATCCCTAGGAGTGGTCCTTGCCCTCCCTTTTATAGCCGCAAGGGAGGGACAATTTTACATGCATGCTACACATAGCGAGTTTGCCTTGGGGAAGATTTCCGAAGGGTCAGATGTCCGTTGTCTTGCAGGAGAATGGCCCGACACTGTTGCAGCATGGTTGTTGTCCTTCAAGCGTACTTCTTACTGTAGACAGATATACTTTGGCGTTCCGAGCAGTACACGGCGTGGTGAGGCATGGCATGGGTCTTGTTGCACTGTATAGGTATGGTTTACCCCCTCGGGCATGTCTACTCCTGTGGGTGTCATCACTCAAAGGGATGGAGAGCCATCCTGGGGATACTGAGTGGGTATGGGCGCACCCCCTCGGGCGTATTTCCTTCGAGAGAAGGCGCTTCCCAGGGAGCGGGCGCTCGGGCGAATGACCTGCACAGTGACGAGAGTTGGCAGAACAGTGACAGACGTCTTGACCATGGCCGAGGCGTGCGCGCAGGGCTTGGGATGGACAGTCGCCGCGTCGTGACCGTCCCATACCTTTCAGAGGATTAGGTAAAACAGTACACTATGACCCTGTGCCTATGGCAGTATGGAGAGCGGTGAGGCAGCCTGACATTGTGTCAGACCGTACACGGCAGTTGGTACGCTAGATGTGCGCTTGAGTGGGGCGGACATGCTGGCGGGGCCATATGATGTGACTGTGTCCACTTAGAGGAGGCGACCCACATGACAGATGGGGCTCCTTCGGGTGAAAGGGATTATGCTGACATCACTCCGAGGGTTCGGGCGAGGCGGAGAATGAGCTTCGGAGGGGGCTCTTCACCGAACCTGTAGGCGAGGGGGTCGGGCGAGACGGAAAATCCCGCCCAAGGGTGCTTCTTCCCGAGCTCGTTCGATGCATATGTGTATATATATATAGAGAGAGAAGGGGAGAGAACACATATATAATACCCCTGCAATGAAATATACAGGAGCCATGAGAGTGAAAAGTGTGAGAAGCTGAAGCTGAGAAATGAGAGTGAAGTGAGGATGCTTGCATGTATGTTCCTGGTGGTTGCATTTTTATAGATGGTTGCTCTAGTGTTTAGTGCTTGTTCTCTTGTCTCTCTTTCATAGAGTTTGAAAGATTCGAATTGGTCTGCTAGGCCACTCTTTTGATTGCCAAGTCTACTTAGTTGTGTGTTTGAGGAACCCGCCATGTCTCTCGGTCATCGCCAGAGATACACAGCCACCAGTTGGTTCGTGGATTACTCTGCCGCATGTGTTTACCTTTTTAGAATGAACTTTTGAAAAAAATTTGAGGCCCTCATTTACGGCCCCCTACCTCTAGGTCGCCTATTTGGTCCTTCACAATCGCCTCTAGCAATCAGATGGAACATCCGCCTCTATCAACCCTTTCTAGTCATCTCTACAAATCATTTAGAGCCTGCTTGGTTTACGGCCAAAATTTGCCACGCCGTAGATTTGGCAAGGTAAAAGTTTGGGAAAAAACTTGCCATAGGTTTGGCAAGCAAAATGTAAGAATTTAACAAGTTTTGACAATAAACCAAATAGTAGTCAAAATCATGACTTACCAAATTCATGGCTTGCCAAATTTTGAAAGCGAACCAAGCAGGCTCTTAATTTCAGTAGTAGTGGGCTCTTGCTTGTGCCGTCCCATGTGGAAAGCGATTGATAGCATCTCGCAGGAAACGTGGTTGTTATTTGTAGAAGTTAAGAAGCTGTGATTGGAGATCTCCTTGATATTTTCATAAGAAATTAAGGCGCAAGTGGCCAACCAGTTGACTTGAAGGTTTCGGAGGCGCGTTGTCGACAGCGCAACTGCAAATAAACAACTGATAGATCGTACATCTGCAGCATATGTATGCTTACTTAAGTGATGCTCTTGGATCGGACACAATTATATAAACTACGAACTACTAATTCTTTGGTGGTACAGCACATTGCAAAGCAGTGAACTCCATCAGAGCACTATTGCATCCTTCCATGGGTACCACCACCGCGACCGTCAGCCCGGTAGCGTTCAATGATAGCTGCGCCAACATGCCGTTGCCGAGTAACCTCCGGGGATCGGTGCAGTGCTACCAGGGCACCTGGGTGATGGAGAACCATGTACCCGGGATCATCGCCATCCAGCAAACCTTCGTGCCACGCCGCGGCGACGTCGTTATTGCGAGCCCGCCCAAGTGCGGCACGACGTGGCTCAGGGCGCTGGCTTTCGCCACCATGGCGCGCGGCGTGTACCCACCGGCCAGCATGGACCATCCACTGCTCCTCCACAACCCACCCGATTGCATCCCGTTCATGGAGAAGCTGTTCACTGCTGGATGCGAGAGCAAGATGGACGCACTGCCATCGCCTAGGCTTATGGCCACGCACTTGCCGCACTCCGTACTACCCGACTCCATCACCAAGAACCCGGACTGCAAAATTGTCTACATATGCAGGTAGGAATGTGCTTGAGATCCCCTGCGTGTCCTCTCTCTCTCTCTCTCTCTCTCTCTCTCTCTCTGTCTCTCTGTATATATATATTTTGGGTATATATCTCATGTCGTCATCGCATTGCCTGTAGGGAACCCAAGGACATGCTAGCCTCTTTGTTCCATTTTGTAAGAAAATTTGATCCCGATATCTCCTTCTCCTTCTTGTTTGAGTCTGCCTGCAATGGCAGGACTCTCGGCGGACCTATTTGGGACAATGTCCTTGGGTATTGGAACGCCAGCCAAGCCTTGAGACAGTGCTTTTCCTGAGATACGAAGACATGCTGCGCGACACCGAGGGCAATGTCAAGAAGCTAGCACAGTTCGTCGGGCAGCCCTTCTCGCCGGCTGAGGAGGAGGCCGGCATCGTCACTGATGTTGTGAGGCTGTGCAGCTTCGACACTGAAAAACTTGGAAATCAACAAGCCAGCAGCTCCCCCATTGACGATTGGCAATGACCGGTACTTTAGGAAAGCGAAGATTGGGGACTGGACCAACCACATGACGCCGGACGTGGCGCGTCACCTCGACGAAATCATGCAAGACAAGTTGCGTGGATCTGGGCTATCATTTGAGTGAGTGACTCATGGACTTTACTTGTACTCTTCTTTGTCAAGAATAAATAAACTGCCCTGCGGGCACTGCATATGTGCTGTAGTATCTGCCTTGTTACCTACATCATAATTAAATCATACTCTCTCCTCTGAACCTGTATGTGTCTTCTAATTAGTATCCAATTTTGCATTATGGTTATGTCATCATCTATACAGGCATGGTGGTAGGTACCACCTTAGGGTGTGTTTGGTAGGGGTTGCGATTCACCAAAGAAACGGCTGAAACGTTTTTTTTTAGAAATACCAAACCGTTGGCCGAAGTGTTTCACGAGTGAAACAATCACAAGTCTAGTTCAAAATCCTGAAATGTTTCAAGTGTTTTAGCACTGAAATGTTTCAGCGTTTCAGCCGTTTGGCAGGGTTTCAAGTGTTTCAGCTGTGAAACTGAAACGTTTCATGCTGCCAAACACACCCTTAGTCATCGGTAGATGAGCTAGATTGTCGATGGTGAGTAGCGGCTGGCACACGACTGACTAGGTGAAGCGGTCTTTGTAAGCTAAAGTAGGAGCTGTGGGAATAGAAAAATTTGAGCAAAAGATTATAAATAAGTGGAGAGTGTTGGGTGGTCTTTAGAAAATGGTCGTAGTTGTACCATCCTAACCGTCTAGAAGCGATGGTGAAGGCTGCCGACAGTGTAAAAATGTTGGAACAGAGGAACTTCATTATTTTCAACACGTATCGGAAAACAAGATTTACTTGTTGTCAGCGTAGTTATTTAATTCCGAGATCTGTTTGAATCCTCCTCTACAATTACTTGCTCCAACTCCAAACCAATTCCAATCATACCTACAAAGTAAGCCATCAGACCCATAGAATTGCCATGGTCATGAGCTCCACCGAAGAGCATGATTCCAGTCGAGAAAGAATTGGACGAGTTTGCTTACCCACGCCATGTGGCAGCAGTGGTAGGGAAGCCGAGTTCTCAGTGATGACCCTGCAATCCAAGGTGACCAGGACCCTGAATGCCAGTGGCTGGCCGGCGCTAGACGGTGGATATCCTATTTGACCTTCATTGTCAACCAAGCCGTGGACATGTCGGCCAACCAGTACGGCGTTTGTGATGTCCTCTGCGGCTTGTTGGGGACAGTCATGCCATTGCAAGAACTTAAACTAAAAAACAACCAGTGAGACAACATCCTTCTGGAGCCCATGGTTCCTAAACTAGTGGCCCTGGCGCGCAAGGACTGCCAGGACATCACTAGGCCATATTCAAACATTACTGTCGGCTCAAAACCCTCTTCACTGACGGATTTTGAACCAGCAGAACCAACTCGGCAGTGATGAGCTCATGACATCACTGTCGGGTCTACCAAACTGGCAGTGATAGCTAACCTATCATGCCGGTTCGTGTTATCAACTGGCAGTGATATGTGAACTATAAACAATAGTTGCCATATAAATTACAATTGCCAAAAATAACTATTCTACAACATGCCACATAAAAATGAAGGAAAATTATAAAATGCAACCCCTCTTCTTGATCGTGAGCAATAATATAGCTCTAATTTTGAAATTAAAGATGGCAATGGTTTTAACTAACCTTTTGATTAGTGGATGTACCACAATCTTGATGTCTTCTTCAAGATCTAACCCAAATGTGCTCTCTAAAATGGAGAAAGTAAACAACTACAATAAGAATCAATCTCCAAACACAAAAGCAATGCAAATCTACAAATCCAAAGGAGTGTGCTTATTACTAACCATAAGCTAGAAGATCTTCGCCATGCTTGAGCTTCGAAGAGTTTCCTTTAGCAATTCGGTGAAGAGCAGCCACAACAATGGAGGTCGTAGGGAAGAGCAGCCGCAACAATGGAGGGGAAGAGCAGCCACGCACTGTTCTATTCCGTTGGGACAGAGGAGGAGGGAGGGAGCTCGAGCTCGAGCTTATATACTGTAGCAGTATCACTGCCGGTTTCAGCCGCGAACCGACAATGACGCTAGGTATCACTGCCGGTTCCAGCCACGAACCAGCAATGATACCTAGCGTCACTGTCGGTTAGCCGCTGGCCCAATTATTTGGGGTTTGAACTGGTCCATCACCGTCGGTCCAAAATAAACCGGCAGTGATGTTTGAATCTGTAATAGCGCGTCTAGCCCGCCCACGCACTGAATCGGCGTGCGATGGACCAAGAAATCAAGTTCACCGACTCTAAGGCGATGTTGATGCTTTGCACGGAGGCAGCGCCAGCGGAGAGTCAGGATTGCAGCATCTGCCTAGCAGCGCTGCACAATATCAAGGATAGTCATGCGGTCATCCATGCTCTAGATGTGCCGTGATGCGCTCATGCTTTCCACCGAAGTTGCATCATCGATGGTTCAGGCAGGAGTCATCCTGCCCGATGTGGCGAAGCAATCTGGCTAGGCATGTTCACCCGGTAGTGCAAAGGAAATACACTCAGGTAATGCAAAGGTAACTGAATGTTCTCCAACACCTTCACCAATATTTACTCCAACATAACTTGAACATAAAAATTCATGTTTCTTTTGTTTATGTCATATGCTCTAGTTTGGGTGTATTCACATGGGCACATGTGGTATATCCAAAAGCTTTTTAAATTAACCATGGTTGTTAGATTAAAACACCAGCAGTAACAACAATATAAAAAAGCATTTGTAGCAACATCTTATTTTTTAGCAGCGGTTCAGTTTAAAACCACCCATACAAATGGTTCCAAAACGAGCTGTCCTTACAAATAGATTTATAGGGAGATCTAGACGCCCCTAAAAATAGATGTCAAATACTAAAAATTACATGTGGAAATTTGAATTTTTAAAACAGTCTTGGATGATAAATGACCAAAACGAATGTTGTACACCAAAGGTTAAACAACGTTGTAGGTGAAATTTTTTTCATTTAAAATCATTTAGCTAAGGAAAACTATGTATGAATTGCTCACATTTAAAATTTGAATTTTAAAAACAATCTTGAATTGAGAAATGATCAAACCAAAAGTTGTAAATCTCAAAAAGTGAAAGAACTTTATAGCTGACAACCTTTTCATTTCACATCATCTAGCCATGTGAAATTGCATATGAATTTCTCAAATTCAAAATTCAAAATTGTCTCGGATGAAGAAAAAACTAAAATAAAAGTTGTAGATCTCGAAATGTTTACAACTTTGTAGTTGATAGTTTTTCCATTTAAATTATCTAGCTAAAAAAATTACGTACGAATTTCTTATATATATTTAAAATTCAAAATTTTAAATTATTTCAGATGCAAAAATCACAAAAATAAAAGTTGTAGATCCCGGAAAGTTATACAAGTTTATAGTTGACAACATTTCCATTTGAAATCATCGGGCAGGGGCGACTTACATACAACTTAAACATACATGATACATATGATAGATGATGCACTGGCGCATGTACCATTGTCTAACATGACCTTGCATTAAAAGTGCTAAACAAGTGAGTAATGACATCAGAATAAATTATGATGGATCAAATTTAGCAAATTCAGAAACCAATTCCTGCAAATTAAATCCACTTCATTGATTTTGTATCCACCAAACAGAGAGCGAGTCTCCAAACATGCATGGCCAACATCAGGCACATAAAAAGGACGAGACTACAGTTACAAATCCATTTCTTGGTACCTGTGGAACAAACAATTTTATCAATCAAACTACTTGACTAATTACGATTACAAAAGCAAAAAAAGCAATATCACGAATATTTTGCATCTGTTTCAAACATGAAATGTTGAACTGATGGTGTGTAGTTTAATTATATCTGCAAAGTCAACTCATCATCAAAAGGTCTCGGGTGATCCGTTTTTAGCGGAGGGGCGATCTGCGAGAGTGTCTCGTGCGGCGGCGTTCGTCTCACGCCGGCAAGGCAGCATGGCAAGAGGGCAGCGTCCCAGTGTCTCTCCCTAGGTGCGGCGGGCACTGTAGCGCATCCGGCATGGTGCAGAGTACTGATGCGTGGCCAGCCAGCGCTCCGGTGCTCGGTAGATGCGCCGACCTTGCCTCTTGGCCTGCTGCTGCGCTCAAGCCGTCGCCGTCGCAGGCGGCGACCAGCGGCCCCACTCAGTACCAGGGGCAGAATGTGACCGGAGGAGAGGTGGCTCTGTTCTTGGCCGGTTTGTATGCCGTCTGGAGGATGGAAGAGGGGAGGACTAGTGCAACTGTGTGGTGGCCAAGGAAGAAGGGGCCATCGCCTTACGCTGGCACCTGTTTCTCGTCGTACGCCTCGTCGAGGTCTCCTCAGATCCCAATGAAGAAGACGAAAAGAGATGTGCAGAGGGAAGGGAGGCGCTTTAGCAAGTCGTTGCTCTAGCGGCATAGGCTACTCAACGGCCAAAGAAAATCCATGGCGTTCTTGAACACGCTGCTACGTCTCCGATCAAGTCCATGTTTTGGGCTTCGAGAGGAGACACGGACATGTCGATGAACCGGAGACAACCACCACGGAGGAATTCATTAACGAAGCCATTCAAGTAGGCTTCATCATGGATCAACTCGCCAGAGCGGAAATAGCTATGGGCTCAGGTATGGTTTCGTCATCTTAACGTCGTCTTCCGAAGTTGATTCTCAACAAGATGATGGAACGGAAATTATCGGTAGTGCCATGGCAAGGACCTCTATCCGAACCGCGTGTCTCACCACAGAGAACGTTGGGTGATTTTCTTGACACAACTACGTATCGAAATTCATATTCTTTTGGTGAAAATTCGAATCTCCTGGGCTCTGATTTGGAATTCCCCTCGCTTACTGCCGCGGTATCTCCGACTTCAGTCGGGAACGCTGCATGCAGTGCGGACGGAAAGGAATTACCGTGCCCCCAGGGATCGGATCCGACCTCTCCACTGCTTACTGGCTTGCCTTCGGGCTCGTCCGTGGCGGGTGCCAGTGCCGAGCAATCCACGACTAGAAACGAGTCCCGGATTGAATCAAACTTGGACCAGGCAAGTTTTACCGGCCCACCAAAGGTCTATGTGCCCTCTTCACTCGAACCAGAACAAAAATACGGCAGCATCGTACCTCATTGCAGCCGCCACCTCCCGCACCCCTTACACGTTCGTTCGCGGTAGTTGTCCGGAAAGGTAGATCAATAGCGGCACAAGGGGGTAACAATGGAGGCTATGGTGCTCATGGAGGTGGAAGAGGCACGAGGTTCAACCCTGGTTTCCAACTGGGATATGATCCAGGGTTTGGAGGTCGAGGTCGAGGCCGAGGCCATGATTACTACCCTAGGGGCTGAGAAAGGGGTTTTGCTGGCCATGGAGGCTACCGTGATCATGGCGTTGGTCGAGGCAGGCGTCCATTTGGTGGAGGTTATGGCAGTGGAAGGGGACATGGTGGTGGTTGGCTGAACTCCGGCTGACGCTACTTCAAATCTGAACCGGCCATGGGCCCTCCGCATCACCATCAAGCTAGGGGTTCCATGCCACGACCAGCCATGCAGCAAGCAGGGGCAGGTCAACACCATATGCCGACTGGCCAATCTCGGCCAGCCATGGCTGGCCACTCGCAGGCGATGGGCGGTCACCCACAACAGGATGTGGCCGGCCACCAACACCAGCAGCGGACCGGGGCTGGCCAAATCCATCCAATCATGGCGCCACTTCCACCCCAACAACATCTGAGGTATCCAACTCAGCTGTCCCACCAAATGCCGAAAACGCAAACGTGAATATTGATGTCCCAGAGTCATCTAAGTAGGGTGCACAAAAAACCAAGGGCAAACCTTTTTGTTATTGTTGTCATTAAGGCCATACCATACATGTGTGCTTTGCAGCTCTCTGCCGTGACAATTTTTATGGTGACCATGTTGCCAAGGTTTGCCCAAATATGAAGAAAATGAATACTACTGCTATATCGTGTGGATATGTGTAGAAGGTTTTGGTTTTTATTTTATCCCTGTCTTCACTGAGAATCCCAAAGAAAAATTGGAGGAAAAATCGGCAGTGGTACGTGTTTTAGAAGGAGTAGTTGGCAGTGGAATTGGAAAAACTACTGCCCGGAAAAATCAAGTGGGTAATTGAGGAGAAGGGTAAAAATGCCTTCGCCAGTAATTTCCCATCAGCTGAGTTGCTTAATACTATGATCAATTGGGTCCCATGAACACAAAGTTTGTTAATTAATGTAAAGATTCAATTTGAAAAGGGTGTCAAAGATGATGTATACAAGTATGAGATAGATAAGGTTTGGATGCAGTTTCGAGAGCTACGCAAGGAATTTAGAGAATATCCCATTATTTGGGAAATTGGCTCAATCCTAGGTGTTCCTCGAGCTGTAGACACCAAATTTACAAAGAAGTATGGTAGATCAAGAATGAAAGTAGCCGTGCTTAATCCCAGTCTCATCCTTAACTTATTGGATGTTGTTATTGGGGCTTTTGTGTACGAGCTACAGTTCAGGGTCGAGCAGGGCATGAAAGATGCCGAGCCAGAGGCCATTGACATGGACTCTACCACTGAGGAGGATGACACTAAAGGAGAAAAACCAAGTGAGGAAAAACCCAATGAGAATATGGACATTGATGTGAAAAATAATGAGGAGCAGGCAACTAAAAGCGATACCGGTAAGGGGCCACCCACCTCGGACAATGCAGGAGGTGGTGCGCTCCAGCAAGAGGCTGCAGAAGCTAGTAAAAAACCAGTTGTAGTGGTAGCACCAGACGGTTCTGGCCAATGGAAGGCCAATTTGATGAATCCAAAAAATGACTTTGAGCATCTCAATAAGATGAAAGAGCAAAATGGTGGGACAGTGTCACCTGTGAGATCCAGCAAGAGGAATGCAGCAACTGCGGACCAAGATTTGGTGGAAAAGGCAACTATTTTGAAGGCTCGCAAAAACCTTGAACCCGTGTCAAACAAAGGTAATCAGCCCCAACTTTGCTCTTTTATTTCTCGTGATGATTCTTTTTTGTTAAAATCTACCAAATCCTTAGGGGTTGTTCTAGGGGCCAATCAACAAGATGTTTCCAATTCCTTACAATCTTTAAGAGATGCTGAAAGTTATAGAATGTTTGAAAGTTCATGTTTGGTAGAGAAGAACCAACTAGTGGATGATGATACTTCGACGGTTTGTTCTAATGACGAAAGTATTGACTTGAAAGCTTTAAATTTGATTTGTGCTGAAATTTTAGAAGGCCTAGGTGATAGGGGCTGTGACCCTAAGTGTCTACAAACCCCTATATCATAGAAAAAAGGTGCACGTAAAGGCAGCCGCCCTAGACAGAAGAAAAAAAATAGGAGTTATTCTAAATGAAAGGTATTTTTTGGAATTGTAATGGGTTCGCTGACCCTAAATAAAATAAATTTATATCAGATCTAAAAAAAGAAAAAAAAACTTAGATTTCATGGCCTTATCGGAAACTGGTAGAGCCAATTTTCAGCAATCCACTTTGAATAATATCTGTGTAGGCAGAGATTTTCTTTGGCATTGCATAGCTCTGCGGGGCAGGTTCGGTGGCATGATTGTAGGCATTAATTTGTTAACCTTGCACGTTGGAGAAATCAAGGAAAGGGATTTCTTCATATGGTTCAAGGTTAGACTTAGAGAAGATGAGTTTAGATTTAATTTGATTTCGGTTTATGGTTCAGCATAGTCAGATCAAAAATCACTATTCTTATTTGAAATCGTTCAGGTTTGCTCAAAAGAAGCTCTACCTATTGTTATAGGTGGTGACTTTAACATTATTCGTAGACCGGGTGAGAAAAATAATGATAATTATAATGATAAGTGGCCTTTTTTGTTTAATGCTGTTATCGAAGTCTTAGGGAAATAGAAATGTCATGTAGAAAGTTTACTTGGGCTAATCATATGCAAAATCAAACCTTTGAAAAGCTAGACCGAGTACTAGCCTGCACAGATTTTGAATCAAAGTTTCCACATACCATTGTACATGCTTTAACTAGAGAGATTTCTGACCATACAACCCTATATTTATCCACAAATAATGTGTCCACATCTTATCAGCCTCAATTCAAATTTTAATTGGGTTGGTTGCTGAGAGATGAATTTTATGAGATGGTTAGTGATGTATGGCAAAGTACATCAGTTAATGGCTCTCCTAGAGAGAGGTGGCAAGCTAAGAATAGAAGGCTTCGCCAATATCTCAGAGGATGGACAAAAAATGTAAATGGTGCGTACAAGAAAGAAAAGACAACAATCTTAAATAAACTAGATGAATTGGATAAAAGAGCTGAAACGACCATACTTAATGAATTTGAACAAGTCTGAAACATGTGCTAAATGAGAGGCTTGCGGAGTTACTTTGAGAAGAGGAACTCAAATGGTACCAAAGGGCTAAGGTTAAACACCTTCTAGAAGGTGATGCAAATACTAAATACTATCACTTTCTTGCTAATGGTAGGCACAGAAAAACTCGTATTTTCCAACTGGAGGATGATTGCAATATAATAAGTGGTGATACTCAACTCAAGAGGCATATCACCAATTGTTAGAAGAACCTGTTCGCACCATTAGAGATCTCTCCTATTATGTTAGATAAGTCTGAAACAGATGGCATCCCTCATGTTTCTGATCTGTAAAATGAGTACATAACTGATACCTTCTCTTAGGAGAAGGTGAGGTCTGCGATTTTCCAAATAGAGCATAATAAGGTGTCGGGTCCGCATGGTTTCTCGTCAGAGTTCTATCACGTCTTTTGAAACTTAATAAAAGATGATCTGATGGCTCTATTCACGGATTTTCATCAGGGAGCCTTACTACTAAATCGCCTTAATTTTGGAACTATAATTCTATTACCGTGAAAGTGATTCAACAATACAGTGCTTTCTTGCCAGGAAGAAATATCATGGAGGGTGCTGTAATTCTTCACGAAACACTACATGAACTTCACTCAAAAAAAGGATGGGTTTTTTTTTTAAAAAAATAGACTTTGAAAAGACTTATGATAAGGTTAATTGGAGTTTTTTTACAACAATCTTTAAGGATGATGGGGTTCTCACAAAAGTGGTGTGAATGGGTGAAAAAATTCACACAAGGGGTAATGTCAATATTAAAGTTAATGATCAATTAGGATCCTATTTCCAGACAAGCAAAGGTCTACGGCAAGGTGATCCCATGTCTCCTATACTATTTAATATAGTGGTTGACATGTTGGCTATACTGATTGCTAGAGCAAAGGAAGCGGGGCAGGTCAAAGGGGTTATTCCCAACCTAATTCAAGATGGTTTATCCATTCTGCAGTATGCAGATGACACGGTAATTTTCATGAGCCATGATGTTGAAAAGGTCGTGAATATGAAATTATTGCTTACCACCTTTAAAAAACTATTGGGGCTTAAGATAAATTTCCATAAAAGCGAAATCTTTTGTTTTGGCAAAGCTAAAGAACATGAAGGCTTTTATTCGCAGTTGTTTGGTTGTGTGACTGGTAAATATTCCTTTCGCTACCTTGGCCTTCCCATGAATACTAGGAAACTAAACAATAAGGACTGGAAAGGTTATTGAGGAAAAAATTGAAAATAGACTTAGTGGTTGGAAAGGCAAAATGCTCGCAGTAGGGGGATGCTTGGTTTTGATAAATTTGGTGTTGTCTAGTTTACTGATGGTTATGATGCCTTCTTTAAAACTGCCGAAAGGCATATTAGAAAAAAATAGACTGCTTTAGATCATGTTTTTACTGGAAAAGGACCAGCATAAACGGAAGTACAGATTGGCCAAGTGGGAAGTCTTATGCCAACCCAAAGAGCAGGGAGGTGTTGGCATTCAAAACTTGGATATACAGAACAAGTGTTTATTAAGTAAATGGCTTTTCAAGTTATTAAACAAAGACGGTATGTGGCAGGAACTATTAAGGAATAAATACATCAAAGATAAGACTCTAGGGAGTTGTATTAAAAAACCTATAGATTCACATTTCTAGAAAAGTTTAATGAACATCAAGGACTCTTTTATGGACTTTGGTTCGTTTAAAGTGAAGGATGGTTTCCAAACCAGTTTCTGGATGGACAAATGGTTGGGGATAAACCTCTTAAGGACAAATTTTCTTCGTTGTTTAATATCGTAAGAAGAAAACAAAATTCGGTGCAACAAGTGCTTAGTTCATCTCCACCAAGTATTTCGTTTCGACGAAATTTAGTTGGGGCAAACCTTATTTTTCAGTTTCACTAGTTGGTTATCCCCAAGACATATTGGTCATGTGTAGTCGAAACCTTATTTTGTATTGGTCATCCTTGTTTCGGATGTAATTTCTTTTGCATTCGGTACTAGTGCCTTTGAGCGAACAATTGTAATAATTAGTCTGATTCTATCTATTAAAAGATGAAGCCGGATATAAATTATCCTTTATCTTTAAAAAAAAAGTCAACTCATCTCAGCATTATCAGACAATACCAACATTCGAGCCAACTGCAGCTAATATAAACTCACTAGTTGAATGCAGTCTCTGTACAAAACAGTATTGAGATTTCATGTCCAGCCAGCTTATGCACCATTGAACACCCGATAAGATGGCAAGGCATTTAATATGAAAATTGATATCTAATATTTTTTTCGCCACCACTTTCTTTCTTTTCAGCACCCCCCCCCCTAAATTATATTATATATAGTGCTCTTGTACTCTGCCTCAGTTATGTCGTCATTCTTCAGGGGTGCAGCTAAAACCCGGTGGTCTCCACAACTGTTTGGCCCCTAGATAGTCTCTACTAGCCTTTGAACATTGTCCATGTATCCCGTATGTTTATGTTGTGGCAACTCTGTTTTACATATGTGGTCCTCAATTTTGAGGTGGGCATTTTCACCTACACTACTAATTAAACGATTTTTGGATCCTTTAGTACAGGGCAATGATGTTTGACATGAACTTAAGCAACATTGACAATAAAAGGTTTTTAAGGCTTAGTTGACCATGATAATCCAAGTGGTGCTTGCTAATGGTCTTCTCCTCTTAGTGGAAGATGCACAATTGCTATTTTTACGTTGATTTGGTTTGTCGGTATATGATTCCTGGAGCTTGTGTTGGGACATCTCACGCATATACTCACATGAAATCAATCGAGAGCGTGGAAATCAGACATAGGTTTGTTGTATTTAACTTGACAAATAAATTAGGCCATGGGTTCCAGGGAAAAATGGTGACTACATAAAACCATGGTATTTTACAAATCACCACTGAAGTCTGACAAACAGTGCTTCAACAACCCAATCGGCATGAGAGGCAGTTTGTTTTTTATAATGTGTCATGTGGGGCCGCATGTATGTGAGGCAGCGCCGTGCCCGCGACATCCGCAGGGCCGCTGCTTGCGCGTCTGTGGCGAGCGAGGACGCGGACTCCATGCACGAGGAAAGCAGGAGCGCGGGTAGTGGTGTTATGCACGTCGTCGGGGCTGCATGCTTGCGAGGGAGGTGGCGATGATGTGAACAGTACCCACACAACCGTACCCGCTGGTACTGTTCATGGGCTGGTGGCTGTGAGAGAGAGAACGGAGTCTAGGGTTTGGGGCGTTAGGAACGCCGGCTGCGAGGCTTCGCCCACGGCCGGCAAGGGAGAAGGATTTTTCTTCTAATTTCTTACTTAATTAGATTAATAATTCTTCTCTCCTTATATAGAGATATTTACTTGACTTACAAATAAGCGATTAATTAACCCTAATGGGCTAGGGCCTAATAGGCCCTTGACTCTCCTAACACTACACCCCACCTGGACATGCAGCTCGTCCTCGAACTACCACCGAACGACGATTCGACGAAGCCTAAACCTAACACATAAAAATAAGCTTTTTAAATCTTGGCTTATTTTATTATTTTGATCCTGAATTGGACTACAACTCTTTATTTCTGACTCCTGAAGATACATCGGACACCTTCCGCGTGACGAACCTGCACGTGTGCAGCCACTAGATCCCATGGACACCATTTAGACGAAAGAGGAGCACATGGATGACCACTGAGAGTTGGTCGCAACAACGACCAGCAGAGGCGCCCTCGTGGCGGCCGGCGACGAAAAACGGCGACGCTAGGTAAAGTGTCCTCGCTGGTGACCAAGAAGGGAGCGCCTCCCCTACCGCCGCTGCCGCAGAGTTGGAGTTCGCCGTCCACGGAAAAAAACAGCATGCCCGCCGCCCGTGTGGGAAATGACATGCCGAAGATACCCGATGTAACGGAAGAAATCGCGCAGTTGCCTCACCCGCCAGCGCGCAAGGAAGCCACGTACCGCTGCCTGTAGCCGCACCACCACCGAGGTCTAGTGCTCAAGCATCGGCTGCGGCGATGTCGTGTTGTCTGACTTCGCAAGGTGACGCACAACTTGGAGGAACTGTGCGGGGTTGCGGGGCTCAATCAGTTGCAGTTCGCACAACCGCCTCATCCGCCGTCGTCCCAAAAGGCCACGTGCGGCAGCCTGCAGCAGCACTGCCACAGACTGGCAGGCACCCTCGCGTGGAGAGGTGGAAATCTGCGCCGGACTGCTGCTCTCCTCGACGGTCGGGAGCCCGCTGGTTGTCTGCGGCGGCAGCCAACTGATCGATTGCGAAAAAGGGTCGGGTGCTGACGCAAAGAAGGCTTGAAACACCGCCTCCAACTCCCGCATCTGATATTGCAGGCGGTGGATGGCCGCCGCAAACTCGTCGAAGGCGCCCGTGGAAGATGCGGTGTGCTGCGCGGGCAGGGGTGCTACGGTGGGAGTGGCGGTGGTGAACACCGGCAGCACTGCCACCGCTGCGCTGCGGAGAACAGGGCCAACGGTGCTGCGGAGAACAGGGGCGGCGCAGCCCAGGGATGTGCGCCGAGCGGTGTGGGGATGGGCACGGTGACATAGGATCTAGCCATGGATGGCAGCGGCGTGGTGGAGGTGGGCATCCAGGTCGACATCGAACCAGAGTCTCCGATACCAAATGTTATGGACGTCGTTGGGGCTTCATGGTTGCGAGGGAGCGGCGGCGATGATGTGAACAATACCCGTGCTACAGTACCCATTGGTACTGTTCATGGGCTGGTGGCTGTGTGAGAGAGAGTGGACGCTAGGGTTTTGGGCGGTAGGAACGTCGGCCACGGGCCTTCGCCCACGGCCGGCAAGAGAGAAGGGTTTTCCTTCTAATCTCTTGCTTGATTAGATTAATACTTCTCCTCTACATATATAGAGAGGTTTAGTTGACTAACAAGCAAGCGACTAATTAACCCTAATGGGCTAGGGCCCAATAGGCCCTTGACTCTCCTAACAAGTGGCTAGGAGATCTTCTAGGCCTTGGATTTAGCAGAGTTTATTTCCTCGTTTGTGTTGGTGGTCCTTATGGATAAATTTTATACCACCAACTTAGACTAAAAAGAGGATTAACAATCATATTCTAGCACATATGCCTTTACTACTAACTAGTTCCACTTGTACCCCTAGTATTCATGTTTTATAGGTTTTATGGCATAACAAGTGGAAATACGCATCAACATGGAGAAAGCGCAAAGTCAAATGACGAATCCAACAAATGCGCAAACAAAGAATACTAAAGAAGCCCACCATCAAAGCGTAATTGGATCCATCCGTAACCACGGGGGAGGCCTAGGCCCAGGGGACAACCGACCACCTGAAGGCGGTGGCCAGATGGCGCTCCCCAGGGACCGACCGCCCCCAGGGGCGACCGCCCCCCCAGGTGGGGCCTCCCGGGCCTATTTTCGGAGGCAGTGCAGATGACGGTTTGCTGATGGTGGTTTCACCTACTTCCATGTTTAGAACACCCAAACCGTCATAGTCTCAATATAAATAGAGGGTGCTCCATCCCCTTCAAGACACACATTATTTTGGATCATCTACCTCACACCTTTCACTTGTATCTTTAGAGTAGTATTAGTAGTTTGTGAGTAAGGCAAGAGCTATCAAGGAGAGCTTGTCTCCTTGGAAGAAAAGGATCATCTTAGTATGAAAACAATTCGGCCTTCTTCCATGAGCAAGTTCTTATCATACTTATATGATTATGCATATGAACTAGAGTCTAGTTATGATCTTGTTATGAGCATAGTATATGAGGTAGAACATAGTTTATGTATCATGTTCTTGACTTGTTCATCTTCGTTCTTCATTGTTCATCGAATTAGTATGAATAGAGGAAGAACTAGGAATGAGGTGATGGTTCGTCGTGTTGTCATGGTTGCTCTTAACCTAACCTGTCAATCCGAAGGGTTGGGGTCCGCGGGGGTTAGGAGTTGTTTCTAAGTATGCAAGCATGAAGCTTGGGTATGCGGAGACTGGCGATATGTCGGTATCCCACGGGCAGAGGGGTAGGTGGACAGGTGGTGACAGCCCTGCCCATCTCTAGCATTCCCTCACGTTCGGATATTGAGTAGGAGTTCGTAAAGTCTCTATCGGCTGGCAGATCAGCTGCGGGGATCTCCCTATCACCCCAGACTTAGTCCTGATACTAGAACTATTAATTAGATGATTTGCTAACAGTTCTTTGCATAATTATATATGACAAATGCCTGCTCAGTTAGATATATTTTTTATTCTTTATTTTCCTTTTATCCTTGAGGTTGATCCATATGTGTGTCCACTATCTTGAAATCATGTTTTATTCCTGTTTACTCTATGCCTACCATTGTACTCAATAAGTGATCATGTTTACACCACGCTTGATGCATATTGCCGTCCTACGGGAAATTATAAATACGACACCCTACTCACGGGTTGAAATACTACAATGATAGTTCTGTGCGCTTGCAGAGTAATCTTATTCCTTACTGAGCTATCGATTGGCGTACCTAAGTACCGTTACTTAAGGATTGTAATTCTTGTTGCACCCCACGGCGCCGTGCCACAGTTTTGCATATCGTAAGTAATGACGGTTAGGAAGGCCAATCCGGCACTTCTAATTGCTATTACCAGACTCTATTACCTAGGCCGGCGCCACTAAGGGTCAAGGATTACCTTTCTTAAGTAATGGTGGTTGGCAATGTCAACTTATATTTCTAAGTATTATTATTAAGGACGGACCTTTAGTCTATTTTTAGTAGTAATGCTAAGAAACGCCAACAGGCATTTCTAGCGTCGTTGCCGGGGATGGACTTTTAGTCTATCTTTTGTAACGACGTTAAGAAATGCCAACAAGCATTTCTGGCGCCGTTGCCGGGGAGGGCAAAAACATCTAAGTTGGCATAAACATCGATTACAAAGTAAGTATTGGTAGCCATAGTTTAAGCAGGTTAACTTTGCTGTTTTCTTCCTCTTTTTATTGGAATGAAAACAGGATAGTGTATGAGCGGTTTTGCTCTGCCGAACAATTTCATCAGCAATCCGGAAGCACTCCTAAGGAAGAAAAGGTCTCGTACCGTTTCTTCTTCTGCTACTCCGTCGGCAGACGAATCGTTCATTCCCGCACCATCCGCCACTACCGTCATGGCCAAGACGCTCCGTGACTACTCCATCCCCGCTGTTGCCAACGTGCCCGTTGGGCCCGCTGTCAACATCGGAAATAGAAATTTCGAGATCCGTACAGGCATTATCTCGATGGTGTAGGCAAGCCAATTCTGTGGCTTGCCAAGCGAGGATGCAAACGCTCATTTGCAACACTTCCTTGAGCTGTGCGACACCATTGTCATCAAAGACATCGCACAAGACAGTATTAGGCTCCGTTTGTTTCCTTTCTCCCTTATGGGGAAAGCGAAACAATGGTTCTATCAAAATAAGGAAGCCGTCAACACGTGGGACAAGTGTTCCGTAGCATTCTTCGCCAAGTTCTTCCCCATGAGCAAGACCAGCGCTCTAAGGGGAAAGATCTCAAACTTCCAGCAATCTTCCCTTGAATCTATCCCCGAAGCATGGAAAATGCTTCAAGAGTACATCCGAGCCTGCCCTCATTATGGAATGGAAGATTGGCTCGTGCTCCAAAACTTCTATGAAGGCCTCACGACCATGTCAAAAGGGCACGTAGATGCCGCAACTGGAGGTGCATTCCTCTCTCTCTCACCATCGTAGATGCAACTGGATTCATTGAGAAGATGGTGGCCAATCAGAGTTGGGGAGAAGGAAGAAAAACACAAAAAGGCTCGCATACCGTGAAGGAGACGGACTTGCTTGCCGCAAAATTAGACTTGCTGATGCAAAAGCTAGACGATCGTGCTACCAACCCTACCATGAGTGTCATCCAGGCCATGGACTCACATATGACGTGTGAAATCTGTGGGAATGTTGGCCACTCAGGGAATAACTGTCCCGAAACCCAAGAAGAGGCTTCATTCGTCAACAACGGGTTTCGCCAACCTCGGCAAGGTAATAGCGGGTGGAACTACCAACACCGCCCGCAAGGTAATAATTTCAATTCAAACCAACCTTCCTTAAAAGATCTCGTTCTAGGACAAGCTAAAATCAATGAAAGTTTGACCAAAAAGCTATCCTTCAATGATAAAATGTTTGAAAATATAAATGCCAAGCTTGAAACTTTATCTTCTTCTATTGAAAATCAAGCAAGTTTTAACAAAATGATAGAAACACAAATGACAAAAATTGCTGCTTCTATTCCTGTCAACAATGCGGGAAAAATCCGGGGGCAACCCGAGACTTGTCCCGAGTTTATTCATGCAGCTACAGATCAATAAAGGAAGGAAAGTCTGGCCAACAGACTATAAATGTTGAGCCCTTACCGAAGGTCATCGGTAATTATCTAAAAATAAATATATATATATAAAGAAATAAATAAATAAATAAATAATTATCTGAAGGGGCTCACACCATCATTCAAGCTTGGGGGAGGTGTCCCCACTCAGGTATTGTAACTTATCTTTTTGAAAAAAAATATATAATAAATGAATATTTATATACATATTTATATAATAAAAATATATATTTCATAAAATTATTTTCTTGCATTAAAAGAAATTATTCCCTCTTCCTAGAATTATAAAATTTTATTCCAAAATAAATTCTTCACCAAAAAATTCTATAAAAATAATTTTTTGAAAGAATAAATCTTGTTGAGTCTAAATATTATTTTTAGAATAATTTTGAAAATAAAAAAGTTTCAAATAAAACTTGTGGAAAATAAAAAACTGGAGCAAAATTTCGAATGGGAGTCATTCGTAATCGGCTACATACTGGAGATAGCCATTAGAGGGAACTGCAAAAAGGCTGGGCAAAACCGACTCTAGCAGGGGACCGGCCGGTCCCAGGGGCGACCGCCCCCTGACCAACGGCTCTGCGGCGCAGCCTTTTGCCAACGGCTACTAGCCGTTGCATACAACACTCCTCCGCCTACGATCAAGCTGATAAATACCAGAGCATTCGGGTGGAGCTCCTCACCCCTCTCATCCTCACATTTTTCATTCCCTCCATCATTTTCTTGCTCCACCATTCTCCAAGCATTTTTTTACAAAGTTCAAGTGCAAGGAAATGTTGCACAAACTTCTTCCACTCCCATCACAAGTCAAGTTCTTGTGCCAAGCTCACCATGAGTGGGATTGGAGGTTGGATTTCTGGCATGTTCCGGAAAGGCCGTCGCTCTCGTGGGGAGTCTAGTCAAAGTACTCCCACACGTGAGGAGAGCCCGCTGCATGAAGAAGAGGAGGCACCAAGAGGTCACGCCATCGACGAGGCCGACGCTCCCTTCATCGACTTGGAGAGCAAGCGGGAGATGCAAGCATACAACCTCCTCAAAGGACGCGAGTTCCTGCATACACCGGCCTTCGACCCACACTTTCTCCAGCAGACAGGCATGAACGTCGAATTTAATACCATTTTCGAAAATGTTGGTTGGAGCCAAGTTGCCCCCGTGCACGAACTTGGGTCTCGTTTCTTGACCATCCAAATCTTGGGTACTTTACAAATTGTCAACTATGGTATTACCTTTCGCTGCTTTGGGAAAGAGCATAGTCTTTATTGGAAGGATTTTGCTACCCACTTAGGTTTTCATGAGCGATGCTCTGTTGATTTGGGTTTTACTCTTTCGAGATATCAGCGTCATACTTTTTGGCACTTGATAACCAGACAAAATGTGACTGGAAAATTCCAACCCAACATCAACACCATCCGCCATCTTTCTCTAAGGCTTATGTATAAATGGATTGCTAATTCTTTCTTTCCTAGAGAGGACACTCACCATGCTTATGATATTGAGCTGAAGTTGCTTTATGCCGTGCTTAAAAAGATTAAAGTCGCTCCTGTCTATGACATTGTTAAGCACTGGTAAAACTCTTTTAAAACTTCCACACCAATTATGTGCACTTCACTCGTCACACGTCTTGCTGCTAGTGTTGATCCTCATGGTGCTAACACTATTGCTTATCTCTCCACTCCGTGCATTATGATCAATGAGTATTATTTTACTCAAACTTATACTATAAAACGTGATGACTCGGGAACAAACCTGGTATTTTATTATCCGGGATATATAGACGAGATTCCGTTACCTAATCCGGATCTCGCTTTATATAAATCCCCATCTCTCACCTTCGACCTTGTTGAAAGGGAAGATGCACGCAGGAGTTCTGTTTCTCGCAGGAGATCACGGAGGAGAGAAGTACAGGAGGAGAGCCTGCGCAGCCTGTGCAGCCTACACCACACCCAGCCATGCCTACCACGATACCAAGGATGGAATGGTCCCCAGTCATATCTACACCTGTGTTCACCCCCGGGTATGGATATGGTATGGGACATGTTCCTCATCCTTATGCGGTTGGAGGGTCAGGGTGGCAACACTCGCGGGAGGCAGGGGATCAAGGCAGCCCGAACACGAGCATTCTCCAGATTCTGAAGGCATGCCACCTCCGATACGCCCACAGCCGGTCACACTAGAAGTCCTCAACACATGCAAGGGAGGACTAGAACTACAAAACAGGTAAATCCAAGGTACGCTCAATGCTCACATCCAGACTTCTACCTAATGGCATGAGCAGTACCAGCAGCAGTTCATGAACCTCGAAGATGCGAACCGGCGGCAGCACGAGGCACAGATGGCCTACCTTCAGTATTCCCGGGACCTATGCCTTGAACTAGCTTGGGGGAGGAGACCCCACAAGAGGTAATATTTATCTTTCAATTTCTTACACTTTATTTCTCGCACTTTTAATTCTGCAATTTTATTTCCTTATTAAAGAGAAAAAATAAATAAAAAAATAAATAAAATAAATAATAATAAATAAAAAATTCCACTCCCATATGTGCTAACATATGTTAGTTTCTCTTCTGTTGAAATGATGAATAGTTGCTCTGTCTATAATTCGTTTATGCCTAAGTTATGACTTAGTATTCCTCAAGATTTAAGTTTGTTGGCTAAAAATATCTCATTGTGAGAACTTGAAATCTTATGGGTTGCAATTGCATGATCCTTTTCTAAGTTGTTGCGAGATTTGAGATGGTACAAATAGACTTTACTATGATTTTGTTCTAAGAGAAACTTGACATCCAGAGATTTCGTTTCAAAAATTCAAAGATCAAAAGTTCCCCAATGATTATGAAATACCTACCAAGGCCATATGACATGCTCTACTTTTATAAAAACTTAGTCATATGCTACCTACGGAACTTTGAGTTGAGTCAAAACGCTGAGACCTAGTGAGATTATGGTCATACACCCATGATTGAGATTCACGTACACCCACCAAATAAAGCCGACTCTCATCCTGAGAATTGCGCACAACATGCAGCTTTCATCCACCAAATAAAAATGCCGACCCTCACTTTGAGAGCGGTGCATACAAAAAAAAATTTCACTCCTTGTTTGCCATCATGACGTCTCTCCATCCAAAAGTTTTTATATGTCAAATCAAAATATGGGCTATGTAAAAAAAAGCCAAAGAGCATGAGAAAACAAACGGGAAAGAAAATACAAATACCTGTTCAAAAAAAAATATATATATATATATAATGATATTTCTATAGCCCATATTCCTCCAAAGAGTTTTGTTCCATCCACTAAAAGAGAGTCATGATGCATGGAGTGCCAAAAAGATTAGAGATAGGTTTTTACCATACTCATATTCCACACACTTGCACATCTCAATCAAGGTATATGACTTGCATCTCCTTATGGTCCAGTCTTTGACTCGGCAATATAAGTAATGTAAGTACACCCACCTATATACCTACCCAAAACTCCACTCTCAGCTTTAGTAGTAGGATGAAAAGGCAACACTACAATGCCTTTGGTAAGGTAAACCATACACATTGAGCGATTGAAAGAATCATTTGAGGAACTTAGTTTATTTTGCAAAAATTCATAAAACCTCCGGATAAAAGTTCTATCAAAGAATGAATGATTGGTGAGTCTATTATAACCATTCTATCTTGCAACCGCCCAAGAAATTGGAGAAACTACAAAGCCCCATAAAGAAATCAAGGTAAAGAGTGGATAGAATGCCAACTTATTTAAATTACGAATGAATGCTATGTTATAGGTATGACACTTATGAATTATGTCAGCATTGTAGCAACTCCTGATCAACAACCATGCTTGGCTATTTGCTCGGGACGAGCAAAGGTTAAGCTTGGGGGTCTTGTTGGTGGTCCTTATGGATAAATTTTATACCACCAACTTAGACTAAAAAAAATTAACAATCATATTCTAGCACATATGCCTTTACTACTAACAAGTTCCACTTGTACCCCTAGCATTCATGTTTTACAGGTTTTATGGCATAACAAGTGGAAATACACATCAACATGGAGAAAGCGCAAAGTCAAATGACGAATCGAACAAATGAGCAAACAAAGAATACTAAAGAAGCCCACCTTCAAAGCGTAATTGGATCCATCCGTAACCACGGGGGAGGCCTAGGCCCAGGGGACAACTGACCACCCGAAGGCGGTGGCCAGATGGCGCTCCCCGGGGACCGACCGCCCCCCTGGTGGGGCCTCCCAGGCCCATCTTCGGAGGCGGTGCTGATGGCGGTTTGCTGATGGCGGTTTCACCTACTTCCATGTTTAGAACGCCCAAACCGTCATAGTCTCAATATAAATAGAGGGTGCTCCATCCCCTTCAAGACACACATCATTTTGGAGTCATCTACCTCACACCTCTCACTTGTATCTTTAGAGTAGTATTAGTAGTTTGTGAGCAAGGCAAGAGCTATCAAGGAGAGCTTGTCTCCTTGGAAGAAAAGGATCATCTTGGTATGAATACAATTCGGTCTTCTTCCATGAGCAAGTTCTTATCATACTTATATGATTATGCATATAAATTAGAGTCTAGTTATGATCTTGTTATGAGCATAGTATATGAGCTAGAACATAGTTTGTGTATCATGTTCTTGACTTGTTCATCTTCGTTCTTCATTGTTCATCAAATTAGTATGAATAGAGGAAGAACTAGGAATGAGGTGATGGTTCGTCGTGCTGTCATGGTTGCTCTTAACCTAGCCTGTCAATCTGAAGGGTTGGGGTCCATGCGGGTTAGGAGTTGTTTCCAAGTATGCAAGCATGGAGCTTGGGTATGCGGAGATCGGCGGATATGTCGGTATCCCACATGCAGAGGGGTAGGTGGACAGGTGGTGACAGCCCAATCCATCCCTAGCATTCCCCCACGTTCGGATATTGAGTAGGAGTTCGTAAAGTCTCTATCGGCTGGCAGACTAGCTGCGGGGATCTCCCTATCACCCTAGACTTAGTCCTGATACTAGAACTACTAATTAGATGATTTGCTAACAGTTCTTTGCATAATTATATATGACCAATGCCTGCTCAGTTAGATATATTCTTTTATTCTTTATTTTTTTTTATCCTTGAGGTTGATCCATATGTGTGTCCACTATCTTGAAATCATGTTTTATTCCTGTTTACTCTATGCCTACCATTGCACTCAATAAGTGATCATGTTTACACCACGCTTGATGCATATTGCCCTCCTACGGGAAATTATAAATACGACACCCTACTCACGGGTTCAAATGCTACAATGATAGTTCTGTGCGCTTGCAGAGTAATCTTATTCCTTACTGAGCTATCGATTGGCGTATCTAAGTACCGTTACTTAAGGATTGTAATTCTTGTTGCACCCCACGGCGCCGTGCCACAGTTTTGCATATCGTAAGTAATGACGGTTAGGATGGCCAATCCGGCACTTCTAACTGCTATTACCAGACTGTATTACCTAGACCGGCGCCACTAAGGGCCAAGGATTACCTTTCTGAAGTAATGGTGGTTGGGAATGTCAACTTATGTTTCTAAATATTATTATTGAGGACCGACCTTTAGTCTATCTTTAGTAGTAATGCTAAGAAACGCCAACAAGCATTTCTAGCGCCGTTACCGAGGATGGACTTTTTGTCTATCTTTTGTAACGACATTAAGAAATGCCTATAGTTTGTTATAGTTTCCAAGTTTGTTACAGCTTGTAGGCCTATTTATTTCCATGTACCATGAATAATGAGATTAAGCAAGTTATTATTCTATCTAACCTTTCTCTCTCCCAACTAAGCCTAGTCGGCAGAGGGGTAAAACCTCAGCCCCAGAAGACAATGGCACGAGACTACGAGCTCTGTAGTTGAGGTCCAGCTACCCTTGGATCCGACGTCCTTGACAACCTAGTATCACGGTCCCAGCGATCCTCGCCTGCCACATCCACCTCGCCGCCGCCACCGTCCGCACCATCAGCTGCCATGCCACCCCCACCTTCGCCCGATCCGACCGCCTCATCCTGCTCCAGCAACATGGGCGATGACCTCAAAGCCACCCTGGAGACGATCGCCACCGACGTCCAGCAGCTGCAGACCACCGTCGAGGCCAACTCCAAGGCGATTCAGGTGCTTTCTGCCTATCGCGTGTCGTCCTCGGGTAGCAAGTCGGGCTCCGACGAACACCACCAGGACAGGCCACCGAAGTTCTAGAAGATGGATTTTTCACGCTATGACGGCAAGTCTGATCCACTCATCTTCATCAACCATTGCGAGTCATGCTTTCATCAGCAGCGCATCATGGAGGAGGAGAAGGCCTTGACGGCCTCCTATAATCTAGAAGAGGGCACTCAACTGTGGTACATCCAGGTGCAACAAGATGAGGGCACTCCATCCTGGCGTCTCTTCAAGGAGCTGCTCAACTTACTCTATGGTCCGCCGTTGCGCTCCGCCCCACTCTTCGAGTTGGCTCACTACTGGTGCACGTCCACGGTAGCTGAGTACCAGGACAGATTCCAGGCGCTGCTACCGCACGCTGGCCGCCTCAACGAGGCCCAACGGGTCTAGCTATTCGCCGAGGGACTCCTACCGCCGCTCAGCCTCGACATCCGCATCAAGAACCCATAGACGCTAGCCACCGCCAGGATCGAAGCTTGGCAAGGCAACTGGAATTGCGGGAGCAGTACATGGCATCTGCAGTGGCCACGAGCCGGCCGGTAGCCAAGCCACTTCTCCCAGTCCCGGCACCACGTCTCACCCTGCTAGCACCGTCGGGCGCCAAGGCACCCGCCCCGGCCATGATCACCATCGAGGGGCGACTGATCAAGTGCCTCACGAATGTGGGACAGGAGGAGTGCTGCTACCTGGGGCTCTGCTATAACTACGACGAGAAGTATACGCGGGAGCACAACCACATCTGCAAACGCCCCTTCCTGCTCAATTACGTGATCGAAGACGACGAGGCCAGCCCCTCGGCATACACGGGCGATGACCAGATCGCCGAGGACACCCCATAGTACTCTCTGCATGCCATCGCCGGCGTGGCCTTCAACGACACGATGCAGATCCCGGCCTCCCACGGCATAGTGGCCCTCGTCACCCTCCTCGACTCAGGAAGCACCCACAACTTCATATAGGAGGCTGCCACGCACCGTTCCGGGCTGCCATCCAACGTTGACCCCGCCTCATGGCCATGGTCGCCAACAGCGAGCGTGTCATGTGCATCGGCGTCATCTGTTCCGCTCCACTCTCCATCGGCAGCAACATCTTCCCGGCTAATCTCTTCGTGATGCACTTGCCGGGTATGACGTGGTCCTCGGCACCCAGTGGCTTGCCGCATTAGGCCCGATCATTTGGGATTTCGGCACCCGCTCTATGTCCTTCATGCACCAAGGACACCACCTGTGCTGGCAGGGCCTAGGAGGACTGGTGGCACCTACCGTGAGTGTGACCACAGCCCGCATCACGCTCCTGGAGGAGCTCCTGGGCAAGTTCACCGATGTCTTCACCGAACCCCAAGTTCTACCGCCACCACGCAATTATGACCACAGCAGCGCGCAGGTCCAGGGGGCACTGCCTGTGGCCGTCCGGCCCTACCGCAGCCCCGCTCTGCTCAAGGACGAATTGTAGCATCAGTGTGCGGCCATGCTGCGCCATGGGCTCATTAGGCGCTGCTCCTTGGCGTTCTCCTGCCCTATCCTCCTCATCAATAAGGCCGACAGATCTTGACTGTTTTGCGACTACCGTGCGCTGAACGCCATCACCATCACGGACCCTTTTCCTATCCTGGTCATCAACGAGCTCCTAGGTGAACTCCACGGCACCCGATTCTTCACCAAGCTCGACCTGGGATCTGGCTACCATCAGGTCCGCATGAAGCCCGAGGACATCACCAAGACCGCGTTCCGCACGTATGATGGCCTCTGTGAGTTCCTGATCATGCTGTTCAGACTCTGCAATATATGCTCCGGTGACATTCGAAGCCCTGATTAACGACGTGTTACGTGACTACCTCCGCCGTTTTGTGCTTTTCTTTTTTGATGTCATCCAAATCTACAGCACCTCCTGGGTGGACCATCTCCGACACCTCTGCATCGTCCTCACCGTCTTGTGCTAGCACCGACTCTTCGTGAAATGGTCCAAGTGCTTCTTCGGGATCACGTACGTCTCCTACCTCGGCCACATCATCTCCACCGAGGGCATCACCATGGACCCAGCCAAGGTGTAGGCTATCCACGACTGGCCGCAGCCTTGCTCCGCGCGTGCCGTGCGCTGCTTGCTCAGATTGGCAGGATACTATAGGAAATTCGTCCACAATTACGGTGCCATTGCAACTCCCCTCACGGTGCTCCTGAAGAAGGAGGGCTTCACTTGGAACGATGACGCAGCAGCAACCTTCAGCGCGCTTAAAGGAGCAGTGACGTTCGCCCCTGTGCTGGCCCTGTCAGAATTCACCAAGCCGTTCACCGTGGAGTGCGACGCGTCCAGCTACGGCTTCGGCGCGATGCTCATCCAGGGCGCGCACCCGATCGCATTTTTCAGCCAACCGGTAACTTCCCCACTACTTGTCTGCTTCAGGCCCACTGACGCAGTTGGTCTGCCAGCCGATACCAGTATCAGCGCTACTCCGCGGCCGAACGTGGGGGAATTCAGATATCAGTGGACGGGGCTGTCACCACCTGCCACCAACCCCTCTGCCCATGGGCACGCGCAACGTATGAAGGTAGACCCCGACTTAGACACCACGTCTACGACGGCGACTACTACTCTAGCGATGGCCAGGAACTTCCGTTTTTATCAGGAGTCCTCTAACTAGAGCACCTGTCCAACAGACGAGCGACGATCCCACAAACAAGTAGTTTTATGAAAATTACTTACTTAATGAATCGAAACTTAGAATGTATCACAAACCTCTTACTTCAAGTAGCAAGATGGTTGTAGAGGTACAAGTTGGATGCGAGAGCCGACAAGTCCGGCACTTCGTCCACCCGAGAGTAGAACTGCTTCGACCCCTCTCACTTCTCAAGCTTCTATCTCTCTCTCTAACCCTATACTAGCCTAGCTAGAAGCTAAACTAATGGAAAAATGGTGGCACTCCCTTCTTCTTCTCTCTTGTATCAAGTTGTCCTTTATGGAGGGGGTTAGGGCCTCATTTTATAGCTCCACAGGTCGGTTTCGGCGTAGCTAAGTATGGAAGGAGGTGAAACCGCCTTCAGCGAACTGCCATGAGCACTTTCACTGAAGACTGGGCCCGGGAAGCATCAACTGGGGGGCAGCCGCACCCGGGGGTGGTCGGTCCCTGGGAGGCGGCAACTGGCCACCGCCTTCGGGTGGTCGGTTGCTCCCTGGGCCTGGGTCTCCCACGTGGTTACGGATGGATCCCGTTTGATGGTTTGATGGGCTTTTCTCTTTTATTCTTGATTTGCGCCTTTTCTGAATATGTTTTCTGGAAGTGCGCTTTCCGGTGATTTTTATGCATTTTCACGTGTTCGACCTGCAAGTCACATGTGCAACAAAACTCATGGAAAGGTTAGATAAAAGCCCTACCTTCTATTTATTTTAGCATTAGAATGATGTCATATTTTGGTTGTTAAGGACCGCCAACAACTCCCCCACACTTGGTCCTTTACTCGTCCTCGGGTAAAGTGCTAAGGACCAAATGGGTTCATTTTCCTTATTCATAAAGATCCGCATACAGTTTATTCCAAACTTCACCTGGATTTATGAACTTCAATGTGTCTACCAAATTATCTTGAGTAATTATAAACTGGAATAGTCTGGATTTAAATCTGCTTAGTTTGTCCATGCGTAGAAACTTGGGTATTTGCAAGATTTTAAAAATCATAAGAATAGCTTGTGTTCCTTGAATGATTCTCTCAAATCGCTCTTGTATGTAAGTGGTTCCTCGCCAAGGCATAAAAATAATGCCTTCACATGGTCATCCTACCTCTAAAAAGGCTTATCTGGAGTTTTAGGAAGGAATGAAAATGATGAGGCACGCTTACCCTGCATATGTTGTCGAGTCAAACCCCAGACCGTACCGGAGGGAGTGCGTCATACTCCTAGATCAGAATGTGCATGTGTGTGGAGAATATGAAGGTGGAAACCTGATTCTAAATCTTTTTGATACTCTATGCATCATGATTCTCCTTTTTGAAAAAGACAAGATATGGGCTATAGGAACTTCATCACTATTTATATTATATATATATTTTTTGAGTGGGTATTTGAAATCATCTTTCCCGTTTATTTTCTGATGCCCCTTGGCATAGATTCTCTCTTTTTTTTAGCATAGCCTCATATCTTTTATTGGCATAAGACATATTTTGAATGAGAAGATATCATGATGGATGAATAAAGTTTTTGTATCAAGAGTGCGTGTTTCTTTGGATAAAAACAGCACTTTTATTTGGTGGTTGAAAACTGCACAACTCCTAGTGTAAGAGTTGGCATATTTTGGTGGGTGCATGTGGATTCTGATCTTGGGAGCATGAAACATCTCTCAATAGCGGTCACAAAATTTGACCAAACTCAACACAAAGTAAATGGCATATGTGGAAGGTTTCATCATAAAGAATCATATTTGGCCTTGGTAAGTATTTGTTAATCTTTCAAGGAACATGCTAATTGAATTTTTGTTTTGTAAAAATCAGTACCAAGTACTTTGCAAGAACGAGTAAGCATCATGTCATTCAGCTATATCTCATTTGTCAATTACTTAGATAAAAAGGGGTCTCTGATCAGTGTTCATAAATCTTGTAGGAATATTAGCTAGGAATAAAAAGTATGCAAATATTCTGAACATAGGAAGACATGTTTGATGGAGTATGAAGGGGACATCATTCTTTAAATTTTATTTTTTAAAAACTTTTTAATTAGGGAGAGAGAGGGGAGATGTTTGCACAAACTGTATTTGATTTTTGTTCTTGTGCAGTTTAAATTTGAAGAGTCCTTCCCCCACACTTGTTTTCTTTCCTGTCTTGGTTAGTCACAATATATATATATAGAAAACAAGTGCGCAAAATATTCAAAGATAGAAACTTTTTATTTCATTGATAGATCAAATAGGCACATTACATTGAAGGGAAATAAAAGATTGTGGTAACAAAAATGTGTGCCTATTTATTTGTGTAGCAGGAGCGTTCTACGGATAATTAGAGAACGTGCTCAACTCCTGCTGCCTTAGCGAGCCTGCGCAGTTGCTCTCCATAGCCGCGGCGCATCTCATCTAGTTCATCTCTAAGTCCTTTCAGCTAAGATGAGCCTCAGCTATGCGGGTTTGTGCCTTTACAACATTTAGGTGCGTGCTCTTGATGCTAGCATAAAGTGAGGCGATGGTTGGCCCTTTGGGAGGCTTCTCTTCCTCACTATCGCGAAAGAATCCCTTAGGCTGCCCTCTAATAACTTTCCTAAAGACCTTGCGCTTTTCGGCAGAGGGTATAGGATTGCTAGAAGGTGTTTCACCCTTGCGGAAAAGTCCCTTGGCGTACCCTTCATCGGGTTTGCGCACTCCCCTAATGGTGTAAGAGTGGCTATCCTTAGCGGGGGACGACAAGGAAGGTAAACTGGAGGTAGAGGGCATCACGGCAGCACGTTTGCTAAGCCCGCTACTACTAGGTGCCTTCCTCTTGAGGCCTAAAGCGCCGGTAGTTGGTCAGGCAGCAATACTCTTCTTCTTGGCACCTCCTTCGGGTGCACGGGAGCATGCCGTGGACTTCAAACTTGATATGTTGCTGAAGTTATTGCTAGGGGGTGGTAGAAAGGCTAGCGGCTTCTCCACTATGGCATAAGCTTCTTCTCTCACAAAAGAGCTCTCTTGATAGGGAACTATGTCTAAGTTGGCAATGGAGCCGGGAGCTTGGATCAGTGAAAGAGCATAGCTAGACATGGTCACGGTTTGCAAGTGGGAGAGCTTAGCACCTTTTGTGAGAGGAAGAAGAGAATGGTTTGGTGTGAAGAGAGGAGAGGCCTTGAAATGCATTTTATAGGTTCTACCGAGGTCTCTTGTTGAGGAAATGATCTGATTGTAACCAAGGACGTGATGCTGGAGTGATCACAAACAGGTACGAAAAAGATTGACGTCATTTGAGCTGGCCGGGGGGGCGGTCGACCCCGGGGGCGGTCGGTCCCTTGGGTCCACCTGCCAGCCTCTGCCTTTTGCCCAGATTCCTATCAGAACAAGTGGATTCCTATCCCAGTTACGATAAAGTGTGATGCGCGGAGGATCAAAGTGATTGAGTGTAAATTTGATATGTGATTTTTTATAAAAATATCTCAAGATTACACTATCATGCATTTATGAGAGAATATACATATGACCAAAAGGATTTCATGTAAATGAAAGGAAACATCATAGGGGCTTTTTGGGTATTTTATAAATGCAACATTATCGCTCTACAACCATCTATTTATTTATAAAATAGTGAAGTAAAAAAATGTTTATTTATATATATATTTATTTATTATTGTTATATATATATATTTTTATAAATTTTTAATGAACTCTTTAAGGGATATTATGTTTATTTCATCGACAAAATTCGGTTCGGGTTCAAGGAATACTTTGAGACGTTGACCGTTTACCTTATGAATGTTCCCGTCATCATCTTCTATTGTGATTGCTCCATGTGACGATACGTTGATGACTGTGTAAGGTCTGTCCCATTTACTTCTAAGCTTGCCTTTCCCGAACAATTTGACTCTTGAATTGAAGAGCAGAACTTTGTCGCCTATCTTGAACTCTTTATGTTGAATTCTTCGATCATGCCATCTCTTCGTTCGTTCCTTGTAGAGCTTGGCACTATGATTGGCCTTTTCTCGCCATTCTTCTAGTTCTGCTATTTGTTTCTGCCTATTTTTACCAGCTGACTTGAGATCCATGTTCCAGGTTTTAATTGCCCAGCGAGCTCTATGTTCAAGCTCAATAGGCAAATGGCAACTTTTCTCATAGATCAGCTGATATGGTGACATCCCGATGGGGGTTTTGTAGGCTGTCCTGTATGCCCAAAGCGCATCAGGTAGCTTATCTTTCCATCCTTTTCCCATCTCATTCACCGTTTTCTGAAGGATGTTTTTAATTTGTTTGTTCGAAGTCTCGGCTTGTCCACTGGTTTGGGGGTGATAAGGAGTAGCTACATTGTGCTTGGCTCCCAGCTCTCACAGGAATGCTCTGAAAGTCTTGTTTATGAAGTGTGAGCCCCCGTCACTTATCACCTTCCTTGGTGTTCCAAAGCGAGGGAAGATCACTTCATGGAACATCTTCCTTGCATGTTTTGCATCTGCTGCTCGGCAAGGTAGCGCTTCGACCCATTTGGAGACATAGTCGACTGCTACGAGGATGTACTCACAGTCTCCCAACTTTTGGAATGGTTCCATGAAGTCAATGCCCCAGACATCGAAGACTTCAATTTGGAGGTTGAAATGAAGGGGCATGGCGTTACGGGAGCTGATATTGCCTTGCAGTTGGCATTGTCGACACCTTCGGATGAACTCTTTGGTGTCGTTATACATCGTTGGCCAGTAGAATCCGCACTGCCAGATTTTGGCTTGTGTGCGGAAAGCTCCACAATGGCCTCCGTATGGTGCTGCATGACATTTTTCTATGATTTGTGCACCCTCAGCAGTCGGCACACATCTTCCCAATATTCCATCGGCACAAACCTGGTATAAGTAGGGTTCATCCCATAGGTGACGTCTGCTTTCATATTGTAGCTTCTTTCTGGATTCGCCTAGGGGTACGTACCCTGAAACTATGTAATTCACAATGTTTGCATACCATGGGTTTGTGTCGGTGACCATGAGCAGCATGTCATCGCGTTGGAAGTCATTGATTTCCTGTTCCTACATGTTAGTGACTTGCATACGCGAAAGATGGTCGGCAACAGTATTTTCTACTCCTTTTTTATCTTTTATTTCAACATCAAATTTTTGCAATAATAAGATCCAGCGGATCAAACGAGGCTTAGCATCTTTCTTGGTGAGCAGATATTTTAAAGCGGCATGATCAGTATAAATAATTATCTTTGCTCCCACCAAGTTAGATCTAAATTTATCGATAGCAAAGACTACTGCGAGGAGCTCCTTCTCGGTTGTGGCATAATTAAGCTGAGGTCCTGTTAGAGTCTTGCTAGCGTAAGCGATCGCATGATGCTTCTTATCTTTGGTTTGGCCAAGGACCGCACCAACAGCGTAGTCGCTAGCATCACACATGATCTCAAAGGGTAGCGTCCAATCCGGAGGTTGGATGATGGGCGCAGAAATCAGTGCTTTCTTGATGGTTTCGAAGGCTTTTAAACACTCATCCGTGAACTCAAAGGGTACGTCTTTTGCTAACAGTCTAGTCAAGGGTCTAGCGATTTGTGAGAAATCCTTGATAAAGCGTCTATAGAACCCCGCATGGCCTAGAAAGCTTCGGATCCCTTTGATGTTCACAGGGGGAGGTAGTTGCTCAATAACTTCTATCTTTGCCTTCTACTTCTATCCCCCTTTCGGACACTAAGTGTCCAAGAACAATGCCTTCACGGACAATGAAATGGCACTTTTCCCAGTTAAGTACCAGGTCCTTCTCTTGGCATCTTTGCAAAACTTTGTCTAAATTCTCGAGGCAATGATTAAAAGTTTTTCCATAGACTGAAAAATCATCCATGAAAACTTCCATGATCTCTTCAATCATTTCTGAGAAAATAGACATTATGCAACGTTGGAACGACGCAGGCGCGTTGCAAAGCCCGAATGACATTCTCCTATATGCATACGTTCTATACGGGCATGTAAACGTTGTTTTGCTTTGGTCGTCGGGATGGATGGGGATTTGGTGATAGTCAGAATACCCATCGAGGAAGCAAAAGAAAGAATGTTTCGCCAACCGCTCCAACATCTCATCGATGAAGGGCAATGGGAAATGATCCTTTCGAGTTGCCGCATTGAGTTTTATATAATCAATGCACATCCTCCATCCCGTGATGGTACGTTGTGGAATGAGCTCGTTTTTAGCGTTCTCAACTACTGTCATTCCTCATTTCTTGGGAACCACTTGGACGAGACTAACCCAGTCACTGTGTGGTACGGGATAAATAATCCCGGCGTGAAGAAGTTTGAGGACTTCCTTCTTTATAACTTCCCTCATCGCATTATTGAGCCTACGCTGTAGTTCGCGCGATGGTGTGCTGGCAGGGTCAATAGGGATGCGATGGGTACAGAGCATTGGGCTAATCCTCTTAAGGTCTTGCAATGAATACCCGAAGACCGATCTATGTTTTCTAAAACGGCAATAAGTCTTTTTGTCTCCTCGTCTGAAAGTTTATCGCTAATAATGACGGGAGTGCTTCTGTTTCCATTTAGAAAAACATAAAGTAATCCTACCGGCAAGGTTTTTAGCTCAACGGGAGGTGGAGTCGGCACTTCCTCTTTAGGAAGGTCAAAAGTCTCCCCGGTGTCTTCCTCTTCTTATATAAAGAAGTTAGCATCTTTTTCTAAAGACGACTCAGGGGGTTCAAATGGGGGAAACCGACATAACCTCCTCGGGCAGTATAGGACAGGGGAGAGGGTCTGCAACCGAGCTTTTGGCACGAGCAAAAGGTATGGAATAATCATTCCTCCCTAGTTTAACAATCAATTCCCCTGTTCTTGCCGCATTGAAGAGAAATTTCTCCAGGGGATGCCCGATCAGCACGCTAAAGTCTACATCGTTAAAGATGTGAAAATCTAAGGTCAAGACTACATCGTCATGCTGAATATTGATGTTGTGCACCAACCTTTTTCCCAGTTGACCGGTTTGTGGGCTGTTTCTCAGGGATAGGGTTGTAGAAGCAAAATGCTTATCACTCAGATGAGTGCATGCAAAACTTGTGGACATTAGGTTTGCTCCTACCGTGGGGTTATACAACATCTCTACCCAATCATCCTGGATTTTGCAACGGATGGTTCGCGAAGGGGAGCGAATCTGAATTACTTCAGATGAAGACTCCCTTTCGTTTGTCCATTCGTCACTCATGATAGCCGTCAACTCCCTAATGGATTCCTTTAAAGAATCGAGGCAAGGTTTTGGAGTGACAGAGACGTGGGTGTTTTTCTTGCATGTACACTTTGAGACATTCCCGAAATCATCGAAGAAGTCGTCATCGAAGTATGGAAGACCTGAAGGTTGGAGACCTTCCTTCAGATCTTCTGGTTCGGGTGAGGGTGTCTCTATAGGTAACGTTGGTTCGGCCTTGGCCGAAGAGACTTCCTCATGACACAGCTTTGGCTCTACATGGAGGGGTTCTAATGGAGGAGTATTCTCTAGAATGCGATCTAGAAGGGCCTCTCCTTCGGCCGTGGTTTTGTGTGTAAACGACCCTCCTGCGGCTATGTCGAGTTGTAGCGCAGAGTCCTTGCTAAGTCCTAACCAAAAGTGCTGTAAGAGCACGTGGTTGGGAATAGACAAGTCTGGACCAGATTTTGTTAAAATTGTAAATCTTTCCCAAGCTGCACCTATGGATTCCTTCTCATTTTGTTGGAAGTTGAGAATCTCTTGACGTAGGGCAGCAATTCAGGATATAGGGAAGAATGCTACGCAAAATTTGTTTCGCAATTCCTCCCAATCACCAGCTACCTTCCCTATGTTGAGGGAGTACCATTGTTTCACTCTCTCATCAAGTGAGAAAGGAAACAATTTCCACCGCATTGTTTCATGTGACATGCCGGCAATGGTTAGGCATGCACAGAGCTGCTCAAACTCCCTTAAGTGATGATATGGGTTTTCGTAATCTAACCCTGAGAAGGTTTGTTCCTGAACCATGGCTATAAAAGCCGGGCGGAGTTCATAACTCGAAGCTACGATTGGCTTCGTGGATTGTGGAGGTTCAACGAACTCGCCCTTGGGAATAGATAGTTTGAAAATGGTGGGTTGCTCCATTGGATCAAAAGAGGTCAAAGAAAAGAAAGGTAAAAACAAAGGATACACGGGCAACTAGGTTCAGAGACTAAAAACAATAACCGTTTCCCAGCAACGGTGCCAGAAATGCTTGTTGGCGCTTCTTAGCGTCAGCAGAAAAGTCCGCAAGCGCACGGAAGTACCGTTGTAGCACTTCACCCGGAAGTATTCAGGGTATCATATTTATAATTTCCCAAAGGAATGGCTTATGTTTATAGGCTCTTAGCTAGTTTACCCTAGAAAAAGGTAGAGGGGATAACTTGGGTAGAGAGGATACACTAAGGCTGGAAACACTAAGTGAAGATAACTTCCCCACTACTTGTCTACTTCAGGCCCACTGACGCAGCTGGTCTGCCAGCCGATACCAGTATCAGCGCTACTCCGCGGCCGAACGTGGGGGAATTCAGATACGAGTGGACAGGGCTGTCACCACCTGCCACCTACCCCTCTGCCCATGGGCACGCGCAACATATGAAGGTAGACCCTGACTTAGACACCACGTCTACGACGGCGACTACTACTCTAGCGATGGCCAGGAACTTCCGTCTTTATCAGGAGTCCTCTAACTAGAGCACCCGTCCAACAGACGAGCGACGATCCCACAAACAAGTAGTTTTATGAAAATTACTTACTTAATGAATCGAAACTTAGAATGTATCACAAACCTCTTACTTCAAGTAGCAAGATGGTTGTAGAGGTACAAGTTGGATGCGAGAGCCGACAAGTCCGGCACTTCGTCCACCCGAGAGTAGAACTATTTCGACCCCGCTCTCACTTCTCAAGCTTCTATCTCTCTCTAACCCTATACTAGCCTAGCTAGAAGCTAAACTAATGGAAAAATGGTGGCACTCCCTTCTTCTTCTCTCTTGTATCAAGTTGTCCTTTATGGAGGGGGTGAGGGCCTCATTTTATAGCTCCACAGGTCGGTTTTGGCATAGCTAAGTATGGAAGGAGGTGAAACCACCTTCAGGGAACCGCCATGAGCACTTTCACTGAAGACTGGGCCCGGGAAGCGTCAACTGGAGGGCGGCCGCACCCGGGGACGGTCGGTCCCTGGGAGGCGGCAACTGGCCACCGCCTTCGGGTGGTGGGTTGCTCCCTGTGCCTGGGCCTCCCCCGTGGTTACAGATGGATCCTGTTTGATGGTTTGATGGGCTTTTCTCTTTTATTCTTGATTTGCGCCTTTTCTGAATATGTTTTTTGGAAGTGCACTTTCCGGTGATTTTTATGCATTTCCACGTGTTCGACCTGCAAGTCACATGTGCAACAAAACTCGTGGAAAGGTTAGATAAAAGCCCTACCTTCTATTTATTTTAGCATTAGAATGATATTATATTTTGGTTGTTAAGGACCGCCAACACCTGGCTCACCTCTTGTGGAGGAGATCATCACGGCCGTCCACGATGATGCCCACAAGGGCATCCAGCGCACCCTCCACCACATACGCCTTGACTTCCACTTCCCCAACATGCGCCGCCTTGTCCAGGACTTCGTGCGCACGTGGGCCACTTGTCAGCGGTTCAAGTCAAAACACCTCCATCTGGCAGGCCTCCTCATGCCACTGCCGATTCCCACCACCGCTTGGACCGACATCGGCCTGGATTTCATGGAGGCGCTGCCCCGTGTGAACGGAAAATCGATCATCCTCTCCGTGGTCGACCGCTTCAGCAAGAACTGACACTTCATCCCCTTGGCGCATCCGTACACCGCTGAGTCCCTGGCTCATGCCTTCTTCACCGACATCGCCTGTATGGCGTTCCGTAGTCCATGGTGTCCGACCGAGATCCGGTGCTCACCTCAACGTTCTGGCGCGAGCTCTTGTGCCTTGTGGTCACCAAGCTACACATGTTGACGGCCCTCCACCCCAGTCCGATGGCCAGATGGAGTCCGCCAACCATGTCATCGTCATGTACCTGCCTTGCTTCACTAATGACCGCCTCTGCCAGTGGCTTCGCTAGCTTCCATGGGCCGAGTACGTCTATAACACGGCGTACCAGTCTTCGCTATGGGAGACTCTGTTTCGCGTGGTTTACGGTCGAGACCCACTCACCATCCGCTCTTACGAGCCAGGTGAGACTCGTGTTGCAACGGTTGCGCAGGACATGGAGGAGCATGAGGCCTTACTCACCGACATCCCTATCACCTAGAACATGCGTAGGTGACGCAGAAGCACCACTACGACAAGCTCCATCGGCCGGTCTCCTACCAAGTTGGGCTCTACTACATCTTCGACAGCACGCCTCGTCAACCCTCCCTCGGGTGACCACGACGGACCTGAAGCCTCGCTATGTTGGGCCCTACCGCGTCATGGAGCTCGTCAACGACGTCGCCGTGTGCCTGGACCTGCCCCCCTGTGCCCATGTCCATGATGTGTTCCACGTCAGTCATCCATCACGGCGCGGTGGTCCCTGAACCGCTTCAGGTCGAGCGGGCTCACTTGGCGCGAGGTGTTCGTCCATTGGCACGGCGAGCCTGCTGTATCAGCCACTTGGGAGGACCTCGATGCTTTCCATGACAAGTATCTAGACTTTTAGCTCGAGGACGAGCTGGAGCTCAAGGAGGGAGATATGTCATGTGGGGCCGCACGTATGTGAGGTAGCACCATGCCCGCGACATCCGCAGGTAAAAGCCCATGTTTGGTTTTGGGTAATTGATGAAACCTAGTTTGCTAATATTTGTTCTAAGTGTTTCATGAGAATAATTAGCAAACATCAAGATGGAGCAAAAGACTGGGTCGGTGGAGGCCACAAGTGAAGGGCAATGACGGCATCCATGCAAATGGTATAAGTCCATCATCAAAGGTGTCCACAAGCTTCATCAAGAGATGAGAAGGAAGATGGTGAAAAGCTAGGAGCTCAAGGCAAAGGTATAACCAATAGGAGCTCTGTTGCTTTTGGTGATCAAGACTCTATAGAAAGAGTGATCACATTTAGGATAGATAGCCGTACTATCAAGAAGGGAAAAATCGTTCGTGAAATGCGGTTATCAAAGTGCCACTAGGTGTTCATACTTATTATATATGCATGTAGATGCTAGTGACACTAACAAAACCCGTGGAAAACTCTTTTGAAAATGCTAACACACATGCACTAAAGTGAGAGATACTTTGGAGTGTTAGCCCACTTAAAAACAGGGTGAAGTTTGAGAGTCAGCGTTTTTTGGAGAAGCAGAGAGGCGTCGGACGCTAAGGCCAGGGAGCATCGGACTATTGGTTTCAGTCCAATAGCCAACCCTAGTCTCTGTGCAGTTGAGCGAGAGCGTCGTACGCTGTCTCAAGTGACAGCGTCGGACCATTCCGAGTGTCCGACGGTGGTTGAGCGCTGTGAGAGTCGGACTGTGCCAGGTGCGTCGGACGTTGATGTCCGGAGCATTGGCTTAGCGTCCGACGGTTGGGCGAAGCTAAGGCGAGCTGTCAGTGCGACACGTGGTGCATTGAGGAGCTCCAGACACTAGGCTCTAGTCCGATGACGAGTGTCGGACACCGTCCGACGGTGTTTCGCGCTCTCGGGAGCTCTTTGGAAACATCGGACCGTGGATTCTTTTAGTCCGACGGATCATGCGTCCGACGGTAGTGAGTTAACGTGAGCAGCTAGCCGTTGAGATCCAACGATCAACTTCAAACGGCTATAGACACGTGGCACGAATCCAGAGGGTCGAACCGTGGACGTTAGTCCGACGGTGGCGCGAGCAGGCGTCCGACGATTCCGTCCGACGCCACACAGAGTGGCCCAACGGCTATGTACTTGTGAGGGGAGTATATATTGTTGGGCTGCTGGATTGAAGAGGCTCTCTTGGCCATTTTCTTCACTCCTACTAACTTGTGAGCCTCACCACTCCTCTCTCACTCATCCTACTCGATTGTGATCATCATTTGGTGAGATTGGAGTGCATCAAGTGCATTGCATGAGTCTAGAGGCACTTGGTGATTGGATTTCAAAGCGGATTCTCTGGTTACTCTTGGAGTTTGCTGACTCCTAGATGGCTTGGAGCTGCGAGGATCGTTGAGGGGAGTTGGTGATTGTCTCCGCCCCCGATCGGTTAGTGTAAGGGGTTCTTGAGCCTTCCCCGCGGGAGATCGCAATTGGCTACTCTAGTGGATTGTGCGTAGCTTGTGGATCCCCATCTTGTATTGGTTGTGCGGCACCCTTGAGAAGGGTTTGGTGTGTGATGCCAATTAGCACGTGAACCTCCAAGTGGGTGTATCGCTACAACGCGGACGTAGCTTGCCGGCAAGTAAGTGAATCTCGGTAAAAATCATTGTGTCCATCTCTTGCTGAGGATTTCTTGTGTATTGTGATTGATCATATTGGTATTCATCTCATCTCTTCACAGGCGGTATAAAATCACCTCTCTACTCTTTACTTTATTGCACTTACTTTTGTGTAGCTCTCTCTTGTAGTTGCTCACCTAGGAGTAGAGTAAAGTAGTGACTTAGGTTCTTGTGTATGGACTTAGAGACAATAGCCTAGAATGGTTATATGGCTTGCAACACTTTGTGTAGGCCAACGCAAAATTCGTTTCCGCCATTTAATTTACTAACCATTTGTTTTAAGTGTTGTTTGTAAAATTTTATAGACTATTTACCCCTCTCTAGCCATTTAGGACCTTTCAGTAGGGCCGCTGCTCGCACGTCCGTGGCGACCGAGGACGTAGACTCCACACACGAGGAAGGCAGGAGCACGGGTAGTGGCTAGGAGATCTTCTAGGCCTTGGATTTAGGAGAGTTTATTTCGTAGTTTGTTATAGTTTCCAAGTTTGTTACGGCTTGTAAGCCTATTTATTTCCCTATACCGTGAACAGTGAGATTAAGAAAGCTATTATTCCATCAAATCTCTCTCTCCCAACTAAGCCGGCAGAGGGGTGTAAAACCTTAGCCCTAGAAGACAACGGCACGAGACTATGAGCTCCGTAGTCGAGGGCCAGCTACCCTAGGATCCGACGCCCTTGACATAATGGATATATAAGGGACACAACGAGTAACAGAGCTGAATCATTTTATTTCAATAGCATGGCACAAATTTATAGAAATAGAGAAACCACAAGTTTGTTATTGAGCGAGTAGAACTGGTCCTCTTATAGAATAGAAACACCAAAGAAGGGATTTTGGATATAGGTTATTGGGACCTCAGAAGTTCAAACACAATGTTATCAGTTTTCTCTACATCTATAACTTGGTAAGTCCTTTAGTATAAGCCAGTTGCCATTTTCTTACTTTGCAGTGCAACAGTGAACAAAACTTCTAACAGTACTTTTTACCACAAGAAGATAATAATTTACCTGAATTATGATAAAACATTTTTCTGCAATAAACCAGCCATGTCACTGGGATAATTTATTTGGTTGGTACAGAAATATTAATGGAAAATGTACTTTGGAGTAGTTAAAAAACCTATTTAATTAAAATGCCTCTCACGGAATTTGCTCTTTCAGTATTGTTAAAAAAATTATTATATAAGATCACAAGAAGATCCAAAAATTAATTAGTAGTAATGTTAAATGAGAATGTGAGAATTTTTACAAGAAAAGAGTGGCTGAAACTAAATGTTTACAGTTTCAGCTTGTTCTTTTCACCAATCAGCGTTTATTTTCAACCACGAAACAGTATTTTTCTCTCACAACAAATCAGCATGAACTAAAATCAGCGCTTATTTTTCAGCCAAAAGAACAGGCTGTTTACTAATTTCAGATGAGTTTCCTAAAATGGATTACGCATCACAAGTTACTAAACATACATATAATTTCATACATAAGATCACAGATATAATACAAGAGCAGAAAGGTCAAAGACATTGAACAACCACTCAAGTAAATAGGTAACAACAAAGCTTGAGATGGAAAAGTACCCAATTCATCCTACAGTTAAACTGGGATGACAATACTCATTGATGGGCAACGACAAATTAATATATGCGTAAACAGAGCCAGGATGAAAGGGTTGTCATGCAAAAAGTACATCAAGTTGAATGGTGTGGCATAAATAGATATAAGCAAAGAGAAATGTATGAACCTAAGAGTTCTGCTAAGAACAAGAAGCCAATTAATAAGTTGTTAGCAAATTGTTGTAGTCGTAGCTAGTTTCAATGGACAGTTTTGGGTTCTCTTGGCACCTGGCACTTCAGAAATAGAAGAAAGATGGGAGCACAGCAATTTCAGCAAAAAGGAGTACGGTGCAAATCCAGATTACATGGAGGACAGATCTTGATGCATTCATTACCTTATTGACCAGCATGACCATTTTACGCATTGTTCACACATTTTCATCTCCACGCATTCCAGTTTCAGCGTGCAGACCTACAAACACAATAAGTTAATGCTAACAATTATATTCCAAGTTCTAACAGGGAGCAAAGAATAATGACAGAGCAAGATTGCGAGAATTAATGCAGTATTTATCCATCCCATAATAAGAGAAAAGCAGCACATATTGTTTTGTGCGAGAATTAATGCAGTATTTATCTATAAATTAAATGAAAGAAGCACATAAATTGTTTTTTTCCTCATCTCATAAATAAACACCTAGAATTATTCTCAACTTGGCTGTAAAGATCAACATTTATAGGTACGAATGGCTTTTTCTGATCTTACTCTTTTCTACGGCATGAATGGATTTTCATGATGCAGTAAAACCCTACATCAAGGGAAAAATGATACTTTTATTTCATAATGAGAGTTTAATATTCCTAGCAAGTTCATAGATATACATATTAAAATTCCCTTAACATCACAGGAATAATGCAACTGGTATAAATGCAAGAAGTACTTAAGAATTATTCATATCAGTTTGTTTCAACTTATGTTTTAATGTAACAAAACTGGAAGTTTAATTATAGCTGAAAATAACTGCCCTATTTCTATCTATGGGTTACTTTATTGTAGCACAATCCATTATTATATCATTACTACATCATAGAGGTACATTGACTGTCAACAATAAAATTGTTGCTGTTATTCTGAAAAATTATTTCCAGTATCATTATTTATGATTTAATAGTTAAGATAAAGGTACGGAGGTGCATAGAGTGAACAATATTTTGAAAGCCTGGTACTGAATCGCATGGTCCCTTGAGGCCTTGATAGTACCAAACAGATAACAATAACATCACCATATGCTTTCTTTTTGCTATTTGTTACCTGCGGTATAGAAACTTGAGAATGGATGTGATGCGAGATCGCCTATTTTTTGATGAAGTTCCTTGAACTGCAATGTCCCAAAATGGACCATGTAAACGACTCCATTGTCTCTCGATCTAAAAATCACGTTATCATCTTCGTCGAGCCCAAGTATCCTTAAGGCCCCAATATTGTTTATCCTATCAAACACTTGGCTTCAGTGAAAGAAGGTTGCCCAGGTCAACAGTATCCTTAAACACCCATCCAGCAACACCATGGCCATGGGATATTCTCTTCGTCCATACATGGACAATGAAGCCAGATAGAACAATAAAGCTGAGACCACCACCATCTGCAGGCAGAATAAAGCACTGGTGCTCGTGGTGGATAGATGCACTGAAGTTGAATGCATTTGGTGGTGCATCAATAATAGCTAGGGTTTGCATATGCAAATCGAACCCAAGTGCAGCAGTCTTTGCACCCACAGGCATCCAGTAAATAGAATTCCCGACCAGAGAACTTTGAAAATCAGGTCGAACGACAGTGAGATGAATAATGAGACGAAGAAGTGTGATATCAGCCGGCGGCTGCATCAACAGTGAGATGAGATTGCCCCATATGCCTGCCTCAGACGAGTAACACAGGCGAAAACACCTTTAGCGGTCAAGCCAATTAAGACCACCTGGAAGGGCTCTGTGTGGCAAGCACCATGTACGTGGCCTTTCTCTTGCGAAGCACAGACAGCTGCTCCATTCTGAACTAAAATCTCCTTCTCCTTGAACACCTGCGGAATGTCCACATGGCGGTGGTTTCTAGTGATGGGGTCCCACACCACTAAATGTTGCTCCCTGAAATTGAGGACAAGAAGGTGGCCATGGTGGCATCCAAGGATTGTGTAACCCTCACCCATCAGCTGCCGGCTGGAGAAGCGGTCACCAGGGATGTGATTCGGTCGACCCAGGCAGGATCTGAAACCAACTCTTCCATTGTAGTTGGTAAAGAAGAAGCCGAGGAGAGGGGCTCTCTTGTGGTGAGCGACAAAGCGGCGCTGGAAATGGGGATCCGTGACAAGGCGGCGCCAGCGCTTGCAGACCAGTGAGACGCGGGGAAGCGAGGACGGCAGCGGCGGGAGGCGGCGGAGGATCATGGAGAGGATGTTGTCGTCCTCAAGCGGGGGCGCTGGAGCCCCATGGCACGCCGTCGTCATCTCGCGATCTGCGCTCATGGCCTAGCAAGCCATGATTATTTCCTGGGTGTGGTACCAGACATTTAGCAAAAACCAACCCACATCTAGGGTTTGTGTTACAAAAGGAACGTAGGCTTAGATGGGGTAGGGGATCGGACGACCCAACCTGCATGCGGAGGGGAGACGCGGTCGATGAAAGCGGCGGCGCTGACTTGCAGGCGACGGCAGATCGAGCCTGCGGCTTTGGGATCTGAGCAAGGCCGACGAGCGAGGAGAGGACCAAGGGGCCTGCTGTGCCTGCGCGGTTGGAGGCTTTCCAGGACCACAGTCAGCCGTGCCAACAATAAATACTCCTTCATTAATTCCTCTCTGGTGACTGGTGAGTGGTGAATCGTGGAACGCAAAAGAATACCTCGATTAATTAATTTACTATTACAACGTGACAAGACATACTGTGAAGGTGCTGCCGCTGCCGTGCACAGACAATCTTGCTTGACCGTC